>JBBPKN010001628.1:0-13960 GCA_038089275.1 Pulveroboletus cf. rosaemariae | reverse complement strand
AAATGAAATGAGAATAAAAAAGAATACTAGATACTCAGGTGGAGATCTGGAATTACTCTGGAGGAGTAGGGCTAAAGTTACTATAATGTAAATACTAGAATATAGTAAAATACTGTCTTAGCATTGAGCTACTAATAGGTACCTCTGTGTGCACTTGTTTTCTTCTACTGCTAAGTAAACCCTTTGAACATAGAGGGCTTAGAACTAGGCAAGATATAAGAGTCAAGTGAACTTGTGAAAGCTAAGGCTTAAGTACACAAGACTGGGAAAATCCAGGCTTGAATATATCTTCTTATATATACTGTAGAATAACACATAGATTATATAAAGTATGGCTGCCCTAAACTAATGTATAGTAAGCTATCCAATAGCAAAACAAAAGTGAGGACCTAGAAATACATGTAGCTAATATAAAATATAAGATCATAGCCTAGATTAGTCTAGATCATGTGAAATATGAAAAAGTAAAGTAGTGAAAGTGTGAAATTATAAAGATGTGAATTAGTGAAGATATAAAATGGTCATGTGATGTGACACTCTGAAGAGTTAACATAGGGTTAAGAATATAGAAAAAATCAAGTAAACTAAAAAGTACATCATAATACTACCCCATCTCTAGCTCTTAAATTTCAGATGAGACAAGAGTAATGCTAATGAAATAGTAAAATTCTTATAGGAATGAAAATAGAAATGAAAATAAGAGAGAGATAGAGCATGTAGCTTTTAAAAAGCAGATAAATAATTGTGATAGAAACTATTTATAGCTTGGAGAGTATTAATAAGATAGTCTGCTGGTTTTCAAGTATAATTAGTTTCATTGTATTTTTTCTAATGAATCAGATACTTTAATGTGCCTTTTTTAAGTCTAGAGTCCACAATATAGGCCACTTTCCATTTTTCTTCCCAATTCTTAGTAATATAAATAGTGAAGCACAAGCAGATATGCTGAACTGCTTCTAACTCTAACCTAAGGGCTTCCTTGGTAAGTGCCTTCTTCTACTAAAGGGCTTTTGTACTAGTGGCCCTGAACTAGACAAGAGAATGTAAGAGTGAGTCAAGCTAACCCTAAGGCTAGTGGATCACTTGTGAAAGCTATAGAGGTAAAGATATGGATGATCTATGAAAGGGGTATTTCCTCAAATGCAATACTAAACCAGAGCTCAAGTAAGCAAGACTGGGAATCCAGTCCTGCCTACCTTGCCCCTTATATATTGCTAGAGGGGACTGCTTACTAAGTACAGAACTACCTAATAAGGGAGATAACCCTGAACCCTATAGATAAGGAGAAATAGAAGCATGGAGCAGAAATAAGGAGTATGGCAGAAGGCCATGCAAATATGGGAGAATGAAAGAGAAGCTATGGAATAAAAGCACAGGGTTAGAGATGCTTGCACCATGAGGCTGGGGATCTCTGCCACAGATGAGATCCAATCTATAAATCTGCCACAGATGCATTTAAGATCAGATTCAGATCCAGATTAGATCTAGATGAGATCCATGGAGATAAGAATGGTAGGCATTCCCAGGGAAGATCCAGGAAAGACCCTAGTCAGGTGACTTATGGTCACATGACCACTGCTGAAGGAAAGGAATAATAAATACTCTTAAAGGAAACAGATCATAGACTAGAGTTAAGCTAAATTTGGAATTTCTTGTGTATAATCATGTAATGTCATGTAACTGATTCTAGTGCAGCAGTGTCACTTTGTAACAAATAGAATCTGTGTTAAAACAGTTCCCAGTAGGAAGATACTGTTAAAGTCTATACTAGTATGAGTATACTTTTAAAACTGGTTCTTTCCTGAATGAAACCCTTGATGCTAAAGAAAGATTATAACTCTGGAGGAATCCAGGAAAGGTTTCATTGATTGAATGGGACTTGGCTTCACCTTATGTGATGTACCCTTTCACTTTCTGGTGTTCTGATTTACATATAAGTTGGTGGTGGGTAAGGAAGCTGTCTTTGTGCTCAATAGGAGGGACAGGCAGGATGAGGAAAGTCAAGCCTAGTCATGGGGGTGGGACCCTGCAACTTCTTCAAGGATATCACTTGGCCCTGGAGATTCTCCAGAGTAACCCAGAGGGTCAGAGTGAGCCCAAAGGCTTGATCAGAGTGAGAACAAAGAAAAGGGGGTGTTTATGTTGATATTTGTACTAAGGTATAAGATACAAACTACAGTACTTATACCTCAGAGAGGCAGAACTATCTAGGAGTGTAGCAAAGTGAGACAGGTGCAAACTCAGAAGTGAAGCAGATGTCTAAATATTTAAGAAACAAATGGAGATGTCAGAAAAGACAATGTCCAATCATGTCAGAATGAAACTGAAGGGTGACAGGATGAAATGAGGGAAAGCAAGGGATAGGAACAGAACAGGAATAGTAACAATGATGGTATTAGTAACTAAGAGTGGGAACAGTGACAGAGTTATACTGGAATGGTTCAGAGACAATGAAATTGAATCAAGGTAGTACTTAACTGGAACTGAAATAGAACTGAAAACAGAATGGGGTGGAGTGGGAGTGGAGGCCTGGGGAAGCATATAATGCTGAGGGGCAGAAACTGTAAATGCATAGCTGGGGCAGACTGGAATGGTAATGGAGGGCCAGAGTTGCCTGGAGAGGAGTCAGAGAGCTAGAGTAGCTTACTAGGTATGAGGACCAATTATAAGCTGGGTTGGTATGAGGTCAGAACTGGGTTGGAGGTATGGGATATGACACAAGTCCAGTATTGCATTTATCAACAAGCCTGCATGTAGGGAATAAAGGTGGACTATATTCTTCTGGTTGATTAATTCTGTATCATAGGATAAGCATTTGAGAGGATGGTGGTTGAGTGGGCTGCTCCTCAATCCACTTCTTGATATGTCCCTCCATGTGGTCCTCCTCCTCCTTTGATCAACACCTACAATCCCTGTTTTACTTAGAAACCTATCTCTTCTTGTTTTACAACAATTGGTATCCAACCTGGGCATGGTGCACCCATGGAGATTGATAGGTAGTGTTATAATATGATATTGGTGTTGGCAATGATAAACTGGAACCCTAATCAAGGGCTTAGTCAGTGTCAGTTTTGGTGAGAGTAAAGCAAGTAGGATAATATAAGAGGAGCCCTAGTAAGACCACTTGTAGTAAGATACAAATGCTCAAAACTGGGGCTTGAGATGTGCTAATGCTACAGTATTTATATAGTACAGAAGTGTGCACAGACCAAGACCCTGATGGAAGAATTCCCATGGACCCTGAGGTACCATCAAAAAGAAGAGAAGCATTTGTGAGAATAGCCAATGGCTGAAAGGGAGTAATGCTTCTAAAATGGAAGAACAATGAAGATTAATAACAGGTGTAAGGCATGAGGCTAACCCTATGCCCTGGGTCTAGACCAGTCATGTGACCCATCATGTGACCTGATAAGATAAAAGATTAGATAACTACATGGAAAGATAAGATAAGATCACACAATTGAAAATTGAAAAATATGAACTATAACAGGCAGGCAGCACAAGTCCATACTTGCTATCAATGTGGCAAGCCAGGGCATATGGCACATGACTACAGGGGTTAGTTTAACACTGCAGTACCCCAATCTTTGAACAACTTTGGAAAAGGCCCATAGCAAGCCAATTCACAAGCACAATATATACAAGAGTCTACTCAGGCACAAAAAATTCAACCAGTATATTTCTCAGACTTTTTATTATCAGATGAAAATGGTTGGCAATCAGCAGAACTGGTCAGCATTGAACTGGTATACAACATGGTGGATGTACAATGATTTCAGGAGATTTCTGCAGCCTCTTGGGGAAGTATGGAAGATGTTACAGTGTCAATCTCAGAATAACCTGTTCTAACTCTAAATGGTCTGCCTTGATAAGGTGTGTCAGTTTCATTGTCAGATTTGAATTGAATAAAATGTGAAATAATATATGGACTCAGAGTAGCAAGGTCTGAGGAGTTATTTCACAAGTTAGGAGGAAAAGACTATATTGGAGGAGGTACTATTTCAGTATAAAGATAACAAGGTGATTAAGGCTGGGGAGTCTTAACCAAGAAACTACCTGCTATTTATACTATAGTTAAGAGCACACAGATCACCTAGTCTCTTCAGCACAATACTAAATAAGGGAATAGGGCATAGGGCATGCTTACTAAGATTATAACCAATGGGCCATGCAGATAAGGGGTATAGAATAGAAAGGCAGTGTGGAATAAAAGGTAAGAATCTAGGGTAAGTGGAGATTAAACCATACCCTCTACCATGAGGCCAAGAAGATCCCATCTAGAGATCTGTCATGATCAGATCTGACCCTTATCTAGATCTAGATCCAGATTCATCGGAGATAAGATCAGGAAATGCATCTATTATCTGAGATGCTAGATTCAATCATAAGCTGTGCCCAAACCCAAGGGGAATACTCTGAATAACAACTTAACCATATCCTAGAATTTATCTTGTTTTGGCAAGGATGTCTCATGGTCATGTGCTTGTTATGTGACTCTTCTGCTAGCAAATGTTATGTTTGTAACAGAAGAGGCTAGAGCATATTTCCAGGATATCTTTAAGATAGAGAGGAAACAAAAGGAGGCTTAGAGAAAAGTTTGAGAGAGTTAGCAAGGCTAGTGGCCAATCTTCCAGTATATAAACTGTCTTCTTTTTCTTCACAATTTTATTCTATATCTATGAATTGGAAGCAAGTTTCTTTCTCCATGATGGCATCTCAATTGAGCATAGCCCTGAAGATAGGGTGCTTAATTCCATCAAAAGTTTCTAACAGACATTTATTTGCAATAGAAAGTAAAGATAAAAAAGATCTAGCCAAATTATTTAATAGGAAAGAATGTGATGAATTAGAAGTAAGTGTTATGCTAGGCTCAGATAGGGACAGGTGTAGACCTTGCTGTGGACAAAGTGGAAGAAGTGAACCAAAGGTAAGCTTCAAGATGAGTGAAAGGCAACAAATGAAGTGTTGTGCCCAAGTGGTACTAGCTACACTCCCAGGAGTGTGTCAAGATCAGATACTGATGATCCTCTGGTTAAATGCCAGACACAAGTAGTAAATTCCAAGTACATAGATACAAGGAGTAGTGGAGATGCAAGGACTATGAGGTGATTGCAAGGTAGAAGTAGTGTAGAGAGAGAGGAAACTAGAAGTATGCTACTTTATAGTACAACTATTAGGGTTCAAGTGGAGATGGAATGTGTAATCATGCTGACAAATGATAAGTAAGGTATCTGTGTGGAAACAGATGGAAACAGATGGAACAATTATGAGTCAGCTGATTAAGAAATAGAAGGCCCAGGCAAAGGGCATAACAAGAGAGCAGTCTATGCTAGACTAGAGCATAAGAAGAGCAGAATCTATAAGTGAAAGTGAACAAGAAAGCATCCAAGGTACATAAAGAGCAGAAGCTATGATGAGAGAAAAGAGGAAAAAAAAAGGAAAAGAGGAAATGTAATAGTAAGCATCAAGATAGATGAAGAAGTTAGGAGAAAAGATGGACTCAAGATGGAATCTTGTAGTCTAATCTTTGCCATCATGAACTCAGGAGCATCAGTAACATTTATTGATAAGAAAATCATATGAAAACACAGTTTGTATAAAAAGAATCTTTCAAAACTGCTAACAGTTTATAACACTAACAAAATGAAAGGAAATATAGGAAAAATAGCATATTACATTATAATTTATATAGCCATCAAGGCCAAGAATGGAACATGGCATAGAAAATAAATTAATGCTTATGTTTCAAGTTTAGGAACACTTGATTTACTAATTGGATATGACTGGTTCAAGCATCATAACCTAGTAATAGATTGGGTAAAAAAGACAATTGATTTTCCTAGATATACAGAAGAATACAACACACACTTTATTATGAGATGAGTAACAGAAGAAGAAAGCTTGCAATTAAAGAAGAAATTACCTAAGGAATAATGGGAATTTTTACCAGTTTTCTTCTAGCATAAATTAGAATAAATACTGACATGAAAACCATGGGACCATGCAGTAGAATTAAAAGAGAATTTCCTATCAAAGAAAGAAAAAATTATTCCACTATCAAATGAAGAAATAAAGAAAGTACAAGAATTTGTCAATAAAAAAATAAAGAAAGGGTATATCTGATCTTTAAAATTGCCTTAAAAATCACCAGTATTTTTCATCAGTAAAAAGAATGGTGGAAAATGCATGGTAATCAATTATAGATATTTCAATAAGTATACCATAAAAAACAACTATTCTTTGCTGTTGATTTCTACACTAATTGATTGGCTTAATAGAGCAGATATGTTTACCACTCTAGATCTGTGATGGGAATATAACAACATTCAAATAAGGGAAGGTAATGAATGGAAAGGGGCTTTTACAATGCCCATAGAAGCATTTGAATCATTAATAATGTATTTTGGGATATGTAACTCATCAAGTACATTTTAGGCTATGGTAAACAACATTTTCCATGACATGTGGAAACATGTTGTCATTTACATTGATGACATCATGATTTTCACAAAAAATAAAAATCACAACCAACATTTGGAAATTGTTGCAGAAGTATTGGGTCATCTATGTGACCACAATCTTTTCCTTAAACCATTAAAGTGTTACTTTGCCCAAGAACAAGTTAATTATTTGGAAATGGTTGTATCTAAAAAGAAGGTACAGATGTAACTTAACAAAACTAGTGCAGTTCAAAATTGACCAATTCTGAAAATAGTTAAGCAAGTTCAGGCCTTTTTAGGATTGGCAAATTATTATTGATGTTTTGTTCCCAATTTCACTGATATTGTATGATCACTCAATTTTCTCACAAAGAAGGATGTCAAATTTGAATGGATTTTAGCCTATATGGCTGCATTTCATTACTTCAAGGAAATCCTCACTTTCAAATCCCTTCTTTATTATCCTGATTTCTCTAAACCAGTTTATCTGAAGACTAATGCATCTAATGTCACCATTGGTACAGTCTTATTATATCAACAAGAAGATGGTCCATGGTAACCTGCAGCATATATTTCATACTCTTTAGATGCTGCAGAATTGAATTACCCCATTTATAATAAAGAGTTATTGGTGGTTATTAGGGCCTTACATGACTAGTGTCACTATCTTATTGATTGGAATTCTTTTGAGATCTGGCCAGATTACAAGAATCTGGAATACAGGAAATAACCACAGGATTTATCTCCATGTCAAGCTTAGTGGCAGGCAATATTAGCTGAATTCAATTTTAAAATGGTCTATAAACCAGATTCTACCAATAAATAAGCTGACACTTTGTCTCATTATTAAGATCATTTTGATGGTAAACCTAAATCTAATAAACAAATTCTCAAGCATCTCTCCTCTGTCTTTCAACATGCAGTTTCTTTCAAGTCCTCTTTTTTCAATCAAGTTCAACAAGAATTAATGAACCTCTATCTTTTGCCCCACTGGTGTTATAGTACAGAATACAAGGTTTATTTAAATCAAAACAATCAAATATTCATTCCAGCATCATTAAGATTAGAAGCTTTAAATCTATTTCATTCATCACTGGTGGGCAGTTATTCAGGTCAAGACTATATACAACACCTTTTAGCTAGGTTTTATTATTGGCCTGGTCTCCATAAAGACATAGTATCTTTTGTTTCACATTACTCTTTATGTGCAATGTTCAAGGGATCAGAAGTCACTATTCCAATTCATTCTCTTTCCACAGCATCATCTTCATGGGAAGATATTTCTGTAGATTTTATAACAGAACTTTCAATTTCCAAAGGTTTTGATGCTATTATGGTGGTTGTTGATTGATTCTCCAAAGAAGTTGTTTTCATTCCATGCTTGTCTTCTATTTCTTCTCTATATACAGCAGAACTCTTTAAGGATCATGTCTGATCTAGACATGGGTTATCCTCTACTATAGTTTCAGATCATGGCCCTTAATTCATTTTGGAGTTTTCCAGGCAGCTCAATGAGATTCTGCAGATCAAACAGAAAATCTCAATAGCTTATCACTCTAGAATGGATGGGCAAATGGAATGGATAAACCAGGAGTTAGAGCAATATCTCCAATCTTTCATTGCCAAAAGACAAGAATCATGGGCAAAATGGATTAAGATTGCAGAATATCATCATAACAACTCCTATTCCACATTCACTCAGACCACTCCCTTCAAAAGCATGAAAACATATTACCCATGACTAGATTTTAAAGCTCCTCCTTCTACTATTCCCTTCTCCACTTTTCTTCAAGAAATGTTGAAATTTTTTAAAGAAGTAAAAGAATCATTAGAACAGACAAAGAAATAAATGGAAAAACAAAACATGCAGCCTATTCCATAGTACAAAAAAGGGCAATTGGTGTTACTTTCTACCAAAAATCTGATGCTTCCATATTCTTTCAAGAAGTTATTAAAGAAATAGATAGGACCTTTCAAAATTCTTGAAGTTATTCCTCATGCAGTTTATCTAAAACTCCCTTCCATTATATGCATTCATCCTACAGTCAATATCTCACACATCAAACCATACTTACTATTATTAAGGGATCAAGATATTATTACTCCTGATTCTATTGTGATTACAGAAGACAGATATAAAGAATACAAAGTGGATTATATCATGGATTCTTGAGTTTGGAAAGAAAAATTGGAGTATCTGGTGCATTGGGCAGGATATGGGGACACTGATTGTACTTGGCAAACAAAAGACAATCTTTACAACACTTCTGATTTAATTAAAGAATTTCACAAGCTTTATTCTTTTACTTCTTGAAGAATTCTCACTCTTAATCTTGCTCATTTTCATTTACTCTTTTATCCATATAAAAATGTCACTGAAGCTATTCCATTAAGTGTGTCTCATCTGGAATCCAAGATCTAAAAAGGGGATAGTGTTATAGTATACTTTTTCACATTTTTAATTATATGATCTTATCTTATCTTTCCCACATGGTTATCTAATCTTTTATCTTATCTAGGCATGTGATGGGTCACATGACAGGTCTAGACCCAGGGCATAGGGTTAGCCTCATGTTTTTAGTCTGCTTTTCATTTCCACTCTTTTTTTTGCTTCTATTTTATTTTAGAAGCCTTACTTCTTTTTAGCCATTGGCTATTCTCATGAGTGCTTTTTTTCTTTTTGATGGTGCCTTAGGGTCTGTGGGAGAATTTCCATCAGGGTCTTGGTCTGTGTGCCATTCTATATCATATAAATACTATAGCCATACCATCTCAATACTCCAGTCTTGAGTACTTGTATTATCAAGTATAGTATTCACTCATATACTCTTGTTTTACTCTCATTACTTTGACATCAACATTGTAAGCCCTTGATTAGGGTCAAGCCATTGTACTTTGTCCAAGATCATTCATAACAATTGTACAGTAAGCTAGCCAATAGTGAAAAGAGAGTTAAAATTTAGAAATACTTAAGATAAGTATAAGGAATAAACATTAGAGTCTAGACCAATTTAGACTGTGATATGTAAAGAGGTGAAATGTGAAATTATAAAGGGGTAAAATTAGTGAAGGTGTAAAATGGTCATATAATATGACAATGTAAAGAGCTAAGGTAGGATTAAGAATGAATAAAAAATAAAGTGTTTAAAAAAGTGCATTATAACAGGTTTAGATAGGGTTTGACTTGTGAAACATTGACAATGGAATGAATGTGGATATCTTTTGGTAGATGCAGCTTGACTATATTAGGCATGATATCACTAATGGTGTATGGGCCAATTCATTTTTGTGATAGCTTTTTGAAAAGATAGAAAAGCTTGAGATTTTCAGTAGATAATCAGACTTTTTGTCCAATCTGGTATTTAGAAGCTTTTAACCTTTATTCATCTGCTTGCCTTTTTATTCTTTCCCATGCTTGTTTTAACACTTGCTATATATCTGCATGCATTATTTTCAGATCTTTGGTAAAGATATAAGAGGGCCAATCTAATTCAAAACCAAGACAAGGGCAATATTACTTGATAAGGAAAAAGGGAGTATTTTGGATGGCTGATGAAAAGGCATTGTTGTGAGAAAATTCAGCCATCTTAATCCATTCTGCCCATTATTCCTGCCTTTTTGCTATAAAAACATGCAGATATTGCTCTAGCTTTCTATTTACTTTTTCCATTTGACCATTTGTTTGAGAATGGAGAGTGTTATAAACTTCAATGTACTCCAGAGTGGATAGGGCTTGGCTTCACCTTATGTGATGCATCCTTATACTAGTATTGAGTGCCCTGATTTACAGAGAAATTAAAAGGGGGTCAGAGATTTAAGATAAACCATAGGGCTTTTTACCAAGGAATACAATGTTAAGTCATGAGGCAAGTCATGAGACTTAGTGTAGGGTATGACATCAAGTCATGAAGCAAGAAGGGGTCAAGGATGATTGTAACATTATATTATAGTCAATATTCAAACTCAGGTACAAGATACAGAACTACTATACTTATATCTTGGAGAAGCAGGTTATTTAAGGAGGAAATGGAGATAAAAAAGGAGCTGTCTCATAAGCAAAGCAGGTACCAATGCATCCTGGATACAAATGGAGATATCAGGGGAGACAACATTGAATAATGTCAAACTGAAACTTAAATGATAACAGAAAGAGGCAAGAAGGAAAGGAACAGGAATAGGAAGTGAAATCAAGGAACTATGGAGTTGTATCAGAATAGTACAGAGTTAACATAGGTAAAGTTGTAATCAACATTAGGTAGAAAGGGGCAGAGATAACAGAAACCAGGAAATATGTAGTTTAAAGTGTAAAAGCAACCAGAGTTGCATCAGAGACAGAGCAGAGTTGACTTGTTGGCACAGGAAATGATAGTATTTCCCTCTTAAGGCCTGAACCCCTGAAGGCTATTAAGCATGTGCTCTCAATTAGTAAGTGATCAGAGCAAGTGTCAGAGTTTAGCTGGCCAGGAGCCCATAAAAATGAATATCACTTCAGAGTCTTTCACACAAGTTTCTCTCATCATGTCTCCATTTGTCAACATTCATACCTGGTCTAATGAGCACCTTGAGAAGTGCATAGAAAATGAAGAATAGCTTGGTGATGCAAAGTATGTCAAGCAGAAGCTGCAAGGAAAAGTAAGGAGAAAGGAAGAGAAGACTCAGAAGAGAGTAGAGGAGGCTTGGAAGGCAGTAGAGGCAGTTCAGAAATAGGTAAGTACAAGACATGCTATCAAGGCCTAGCACTCAAACTTGGTTTAGGTGGAGGAACTTTGCCAAGTCCAGGTAAAGTTAAGTAGTGACAAAGGCAAGAGAAGAGCAGAGAAGAGACTGGGGTGCTGGAGGTGTGATGACCAGGGGCTGGAGTGTGAGGTGGGCCCAGGCAAGTCAACATTATGCCTTGCCTGCATAGAGGCAAAGGCAAGGTGTAATTACCCTGGCCAGGAGAAGCTGAAGAGGAAATGAAGATGTAAGGAAGAAGAGAAAGGGGTACCCAGTAGCAGGGCAGACTCAAAGAAGACAGAGAAGAGGCTTTGGCAGATAGCTAAGGGCTATTGCCTGATAGAGGCATTAATAAAAGAGGTAGGTGGGAAAGTATGGTGAAAGGTAAGGCACAAGAACTGGCTGCTAGGGCAGCTGGTTGATACATTGGGAAAGACATGTGTGACAGAGACAGAAAATGCCTGAAGTTTGGAGGACAAGGATAGGGAGATTGATGAGGTAGTAGAGAAGCTATCAGATCTATGTGCAGAGATCAGAGGAATCACAGTAGTAGATGATGAGAATAAGGAGGAAGTTGAAAAAGCAATTATTGAGTAGATGGAAAAATCTTGTAACTAGATTGCTAGATCAACAAATTCACTTAGTCAATCATAAGATGGCCCAGATTTGTCTGGATAACAGAGGTGGAACTTCTCCACAATCTCTAAAGCATACTCTAATTTAGTGGCAAGGAGCCATAAGGTCTTTTCATCAGTATCCTCATAACCTAACTACTTAACCAGATATAGTAATTTGCAGTTCCTTCATCTATAATCTATCTTTGAGTTTAGAATTTTAAAGATCTCAAACTCTGGTTCACCATTAATTTTGACTGGTGAAAGGGGTGGTTGCATACAATCAGGGATTATATTGAGGACAGAGGATTTGAATTGAGAGATATGAAAGACCAAATGAATGGACTTTATGTTTTCTGGGAAACAGAGTATAAAGAATAGTGAGTCTGCCTAAGTAATAATAGAATAAGGACCTAAGTTCTTTTTGGCAAGTTTCTTGAATGGCCATGTAGTTCTAAAGTATTTAGCCTTGACAAATACCTGATTACCTACTTTAAAGTCTGATGCCAGAGATCATTGAATATCTGTGGATCCTTGATATCTGACTTGGGCAGCAGCTATTTCCTCATAAAGAAAGGTATGAAGTGAGTCAAGGTCAATGGCATATTCTCAAGCTTGAATAGAGATAAGATCATATTTTGGGTGAATGAAGATATTCAAATGGTAGCTCTTGTTAGTAAAGAAAGAGGAAATACCTGTGGTAGCATTAGAGACATTGTTATAAGCAAAATTTGCAAGAGATAGGAATTCAGACCAGTTGTTCTGCTGATAGTTGCAATAAATATATAGATACTGCTCCAGAGTTTGGTTTATTTATTTAGTTTAGCCATTACCTTCCAGATAATATCTGGAGGTGAAGTAAAGGCAGATGTTGAGAGCTTGACCTAGGGAACAAAAGAAATGGGAGACAAACTCAGAACCACAATTAAAGATAATGTAAGAGGGAGCTTTATATTTGAAAAAAACATGAAGTAAGAAGAGTTTAGCAAGCTCTGGGGAGATTACCTTATTGTTTGTAGGAATAAAGATGCACTGCTTCAATAGATAATTTACAACTATGAGAATGGCAGTGTAACTGAAGAAAGCTGGATGTTATTCAATGAAATTCATAGAGATGGAATTCCATGGCTTTTCTGAAATAAAAAGCTACTTGAGGAAACCATAGGGTTTGTAATAGGGTACCTTGGCATGGATACAAGCTGTACATGAGGAAATATACTCTTTGATGAATGCTTGAATGCTAGATCAGGTATATTCTTGGCAGTTGAGCTTTAGCTTTCAATTCTATTCAAAATGTCCAGATAAGGGGTGATTGTGCTTGTAATAAAGAACATGAAGGTGTAAGTTGAAGGCATTTGGGACATAAATGCAGTTATCCAGATGCAAAAAGCCTTCTGGATCTTTTAATTAACAAGAGTTAGGCAAAAGAGTGCTGGACAAGTAAGTAGAGGCAGTGAAATCAGAAGTGAATGCTAAGAGGATGTTACAATGGAGGGTTTTGAGGTCAAAGAGAAATATGGACCAGAAGACTGGAAATGCTCAGGAGAAAGCCTGGAGAAACACAGCAAGTTGCTTCTATATGAACATAGGCTAAAAATTGTGCAGATTGATATGGGCATAATTACTATTTCCCTCTTTGGAATAGACATCTCAACATCTAGTCAAGGTATCAGGCTTAGCACCTAAACAACCTGGGCAAAAGTAAATAATCAAATTAAACTAAATAACCACCAGGCTTGCTAGCAAGTTAAAAGCTTGAATATAGTAAAGTATTCCAGGTTTTTATAATTTGAAGCACTATCTTAGTGCTGATCTTCTGATATGCTTCTGAGGCCTAAGGGCACTCACTACTACTGCTGAATGATGGCTTTGAACTTAAAGCCAACCAACTAGGCAAGAATAAGAGAAAGAAGACTTGAACTTGTAAAAACAAGGGAAAGCTCAAGTACACAAGACTGGAATTTAGCCAGGCTTGCACCTTTTCTTTATATATGTTACAGAATGGTGCATAGACCATGTAAAATAGGCTGGCCCTAAACTATAGTACAGTAAGCTGACCAATGGCAAAAAAAGAGCAGAGATCTAGAAATACATAAGAATAACATGAGATTAATAATGTCAGATTCTAGATCAGTCTAGACTTGTGACAGTGTGAAGATGTGAAATAGTGAAAAGGTAAAGGTGTGAAAT
>JBBPKN010001627.1:0-13961 GCA_038089275.1 Pulveroboletus cf. rosaemariae | reverse complement strand
CCCTTGTGAATGGACAATTATAAGAAGTTTGTTCAGGAACTCCAGATCAACTTCAGACTGCATGACCTGGTTAGAGATGCAGAGCACCAGCTAGACCAGTTGACTATGAAGGATGGTCAACAAATCAACAAATATGTAGTTGAGTTTAACAGAATTGCATCTCAAGTCCAGGGTTACAGAGAAGGTCCCCTCTGCCACTATTTCTATAATAGTCTTCCAGACCACATCAAAGATGACCTTTTTTATATTGGCAAGCTGCTAACACTCATTGAGCTGTGCCAGCTGGCTCAGACCATTGACACTCATTACTGGGAGCACAAATCTGAAATCAGCCAATAGGGGAAGTCATCTCATCTGTCCAAGTCCTCTGATAAACCAGCCATATTCTCTGCTTCAACCTCTGGCCCTAATGAATCAAGGAACAAGTCAGCTACTTCCTCTGGCTCCTTCAAGTTGACCATTCCCCAGAAACAGGACTTATCATTCAAGCTTGGTAAGGACAGTAAGCTCACTACTGAAGAATGCAAGTGTTGACTGGAGAATCACCTCTGTTTGTTCTGTGGTATCATGGGACATATAGCAAAGAACTGCCCCAAGTCTTTCTCTAAGGCAGCCAAAGCTCATGCTGCCAAAACCTCCATTCCAGAAACCAAACTGGAGGCCTCTGTCTCAGAGGCAAAAAAATAATCCACAGCCTCCATGACTCTGCATGGGCTGGAGGTTGCATTGATCCTTACCATGCTTTACTGGAGGTTAGACTTAACATATCTGTTTTTTTAGATAATACTTTACTTATGCCTCTTGTCACCCTTGTTTCACAAGAAATTCCTCCATTTTCTGCCCTGATTGACTCTGGTTCTTCAAATTGCTTCATAGATACCAAGTTAGTCAGTACTTACAATCTTCCAACTTATTCCATTCCTCTGTTGCAGCTCTGACTTTTTGATGGCTCTTTCAATTCCATGATTATGAATGCCATTGATCTTTCTGTTTGTTTTGAAACCAGTGATATCACTTCAATGACTTTCTATGTCACTTTGTTGGATGGATCTAGTTCTCTTGTTCTAGGACACAACTGGCTTGCCTGCTACAATCCATTGATTGACTGGGTATCAAGTTGTATCTTATTCCAATCATCTGAACCAAACATGCCAACACCCCTGAGCTCACCTCCATAGCCTCCAGTTTCTCCAACCCAAGCAAACTCCAAACCTGATTCACCATGTTCCCCTAACCCCAAACTTATGTCAATCAAGCTACTTAGCTCATCAGCATTCACACATATCTGTAGTCTTAATGGCTCAGTCCTGTTCTATCTGCAGCTCTAATCCCTGGAGAGTCATCTCCATTCCACTTCCATTGCCCCTTCTTTAGCTGACTTTTCTGGTGTTCCTCAGGAATACCATGACTTTGCTGATGTGTTTAACAAAAGCAAGGTGTCTACTCTTGCCCCTCACCACAAGTTTAACCTGAAGATCAATCTGAAAGAAGATACCTCACCACCTGTTGGTACCACCTATTCTCTGTCACCCTCTGAGCTTGAAGCACTCAGGACTTTCCTAGACAAACATTTTGCTACTGGTTTTATCCAACCCTCTGCATCTGCTCATACTGTCCCTGTCCTCTTTGTCCAGAAAAAGGATAGATCCCTCTGATTGTGTGTAAATTTCTGAGGACTCAACAAGATCACAAAGAAAAACTGCTATCCTCTTCCATGTATCTCCAATCTCCTTGACACTCTGAGCCACACAACTGTCTATACCAAACTCAACCTTAGGCATGCTTACCATTTAGTTCACATTGCTGAGGGCAATGAGTGGAAAACCTCCTTCCATACACACTATGGCTCCTACAAGTGGCTTGTTATGCCATTTGGGCTCACCAATGCCTCTGCAGCTTTCCAGTGATTTGTCAATTCTATCTTTGCTGATCTTCTTGATGTTTTAGTGATCATTTATTTGGATGATATTCTAATTTTATCCACTGACTGGACATCTTATACTGAGCATGTCCAAGAAGTTCTCCACCACCTCTGAAAGCATGGCCTCTTTGCCAAATTCAAGAAATGTGAATTCTATACTGATTCCACTGAGTATCTTGAATACCTGCTTTCTTCTTCTGGGCTCATGATGTCCCCTGAAAAGATTCAATCCATCCTGGATTGGCCTGAGCCTCACAAGATTCAGGATATCCAGTCCTTCCTTAGTTTTGCTAACTTCTATCACTGCTTCATCCAGGGCTACTCTGACATCATCATTCCCCTAACTTGCCTTACCTGCAAGTCTGCTCATTGGGATTTTGACACTTCTTGTCACACTGCTTTCCAGCACCTCAAGAATGCTTTTACTTCTGCTTCTATTCTGACCCATTGGGTCCCTGATGCTCCTTTCATTGTTGAAACTGATGCCTCCAACTATGCAATTGCCAGAATCCTCTTACTCTGGTGCCTGGATGATGAGGTCTGCCCTGTCACTTTCTATTCATGTATACTCACTGCACCAGAACTCAACTATGATACCCATGATAAGGAACTCCTTGCTATTTTTACTGCATTCAAGACCTGGCATCATTACCTCAAGGGTTCTGATTCTCTGGTGGATATCATTACTGATCACAAGAACCTGGAATATTTCACTACATCTAAACTTCTGATCTGCCAGCAAGCCTGGTGGGCAGAGTTTCTCTCTCAGTTTAATCTGATCATCCATTTTTGCCCTGGTTGTTTAGGTGCTAAACCTGATGCTTTAACTAGATGATGGGATATCTATCTCCAGGAGGGGAATAGTGACTATGCCCTCATCAATCTGCATAACTTCTGGCCTGTGTTCACACAGGAGCAACTCACTGCATCCCTGTTAAAACTTTCCATCCCACTTAAAAGGAGACTGTTAAAACCTATACCAAGACAAGTATACTTTTAACCAGTTTCTTTTAAAATGAAACCCTTGACACTGAAGAAAGGTCAAAACTCCAGAGGCTCCAGAGAGCTCTGGGGGAATCTAGGAAGGGTTTCAATGGTCAGATGGGTCTTGGCTTCACCTTATGTGGTATGCTCTTGCACTTCTCCATTGTCCTGATTTACATAGATGTTGGGGGTGAGTGAAGGCTGTCTCTATGCTCAACAGGAGGGACAGGCAGGACAAGGAGAGTCAAGCCTAGTCATGGGGGTGAGGCTTTATGACTCCTTCAAGGATATTGCGTAGCCTCAGAGGTACTCTGGAGTAACCTGGAGGGTCAAAGTGAGCCCAAGGGCTTGAGTAGAGTGAGGACAACAAAAAGAGGGTTTTCTGGTGTTTTTGTTGATATTCATACTAAGGTGACAGACTATCAAAACCCAAATACTGCTACTACTACTACTACTAGGTTGAAGTTCATCAGAAGGGGATATGAGCTCCGGAGGTCTCCAGAGATTTCTGGAGATTTCTGAAAATGATTAAGTAGTTAAGTAGCAGATTCTTTATCAAACAGGACTTGGCTTTAGTACCCTGGCATAGCCTTAGTATTCTAATTGTGGCAGGCCAGAGATGGCAGAGGAGAGCTTGCTCAGAGCTCAACAAGAGAAATGGACAAGATAAAGAGTGTCAAGTCCAGTTTTAAGGAGTGGAGTCATCAAGACTTATAGAAGATAGTCAATAGGCTGATCATAATCTCCAGCAGGGCCAGAGGGTTGGAGTGAGTTGGAGAACTCAGGTCAGATAGGGGTAGTAACAACAGTAAAGTTGTCACTTATTCCAAGTCAACATTAAGCCATAATGACATTAATGCTGAAAACTCTGGAGTAATCTGGAGGGTCGGAGTAAGCTCAAAGGCTCAATCAAAGTGAGGATGACAACAAGAGGGTGTTTCTGTTGATATTCATACTGTGGTACAAGATACAGAACTACAGTAATTATACCTCAGAGAGGTAGAACTATCTAGAAGTGTAACAAAATGAGACAGGTGCAAACTCAGAAGCAAAGCAGATGTCTAGATATCTAGGAAATGAATGGAGATGTCAGGGAGACAATGTTCAATCATGTCAGACTGAAACTGAAGGGTGACAGGATGAAACAGGGAAAAGCAAGGAACAGAAATGGAACAGGAATAGTAACAATAATGGTAACAGTAACTGACTGGGAACAGTAATGGAGTTATATCAGGACAGTCTGGAGATGATGAAGGGGAACTAGGGTAGTACTTAACTGGAGCAAAGATAGACTGGAAGCAGAATGGGGCAGAGTGGGAGCAGAAGCTCAAAGGAGCATATAACACTGAGGGGCAGGAAGTGTACATGCATAGCTGGGGAAGACTGGAATGGTGACAGAGGGCTGGAGTTGCCTGGAGGGAAGTCAGAGGGCTAGAGTGGCTTACTAGGTATAAAGACCAATTGTAAGCCAGGTCAAAATAAAGTCAGAATTCAGGTCAGAGGTTCGGGATATGACAATCCCTCTGAGCTTTCTTCCTAGCATCTCCAGTATTCTGGTCTGCATCCCTCTTTGACCTTGAAACTCTCCATCATGACATTATCTCAGCACTCCCTTCTGACTCCACCACCTCTACCTACTTTTCCAGTACCCTCTTGTCCAACTCTCATTGATCTAGAGACTCAGGAGGTTTCTTGCATCTGAACAACTGCATCTATGTCCCCAATGCTTCCAACCTCCGCCTCCAGGTCCTCCACTATAAGCATGACCACCCCTTATCTGGACACTTCAGTCAGAATCAGACACTGGAGCTTATTCACTAAGAGTATACCTGGCCTGGCATTAGAGCATTTGTTAAGGAATATGTTTCTTCATGTACAGCTTGCACCTGTACCAAGGTACCCCATCACAAACCCTATGGTTTCCTCAAGCAGCTCCCCATTTCAGAAAAGCCATAGAATTCCATCTCTATAGATTTCATTGAATAGCTCCTGGCTTTCTTCAGATACTCTGCCATCCTCATTGTTGTAGATCATCTATTGAAGCAGTGTGTCTTCATCCCTACAGATGACAAGATAACCTCCCCAGAGCTTGCTAAACTCTTTTTACTCCATGTGTTCTCCAAACACAGAGTTACCTTCTATATCGCCTCCAATCAAGGTTCTGAGTTTGTTTCCCAATTCTTCCATTCCCTGGGTCAAGCCCTCAATATCTGGCTCCACTTCACCTCTGGGTATCATTCAGAGGGTAATGGTCAAACTGAGTGAATAAACCAAACCCTGGAGCAGTATCTACATGTTTATTGCAACTATTAGCAGGACAACTGGTCCAAACTCCTGCCTCTTGTGGAGTTTGCTTATAACAATGCCTCTAATGCTACCACAGGTGTTTCCCCTTTCTTCACTAACAAGGGCTACCATCTGAACATCTCCATGCACCCAGAACATGATCTCACCTCTACCTGAGCTTGGGAATATGCCATTGACCTTGACTCTCTTCATACCTTCCTTTGTGAAGAAATAGCTGCTGCCCAAGTCAGATACCAAGGACCCACAGATGTCTGATGATCTCTGGCACTGGATTTTAAAGTAGATGATCAGGTATTTGTCAAGGCTAAGTACTTCAGGACTACATGGCCATTCAAGAAACTCATCAAAAAGAACTTAGGTCCTTATTCCATTATTACTCAGGCAGGCTTACTGTCTTTCATACTCTGTCTCCTGGAGAACATGAAGTCTGTTCACCCAGTCTTTCATGTTTCTCAACTTGAACCCTCTGTCTCCAATGTGATTCCAGATTGTGTGCAACCACCCCCACCACCAGTCGAGATCAACAGTGAACTGGAGTTTGAGATCTCCGAAATCCTAGACTTAAAGATAGATCATAGGCAAAGGAACTGCAAATTACTATCTTTGATTAAGTGGTTAGATTATGAGGATACTGATGAGGAGACCTCATGACTTCTTGCCACTGAATTAGGTTATGCTTCCAAGATCATTGAGGAGTTTCATCTCCATTATCTGGACAAACCCAGGCCATCTTATAATCAACCAACTAAGTAGTGGATCTAGTGATCTAGTCACAAGATCCTCTACCTACTCTAAGATTACCTTTTCTATCATGGAAATTTTGCCAACCTCTGCACAAAGTTCTGACAGCTCCACTGCCCCCTCATCCACCTCCCCATCCTTGCTCTCTGAACTCCCAGCTTCTCTGATCTCCTCCACACATGCCTTTCCCAACACATCAACCAGCTGCCCCAGCAACTGGTTCTTGTGTTTTGTCTCTTGCCATACCTTCCTGCCCACCTCCCTTATCAATGCCTCCATCAGGCAACAGCCCTCAGCCACCTGCCAAAGACCTTCCTCTATCTCCTCTGAGTCTGCCCTGCTATTGGGAACTCCTTTCTCTCTTACCTTTCATCTCCACTTTCTCTCTGGCTTCTCCTGGCTGGAGCAGTCACACCTTACCTTTGCCTTTATATAGGCAAGGCATGATATTGACTTGCCCAGGCCCACCTGGCACTCCAGTTCCCAGTCATTGCACCTCTGGCACCCCAGTTCCTCTTCCACTCTCCTTTTGCCATTGCCACTACTCAATACCACCTGGGCTTGGCAAAGTTCCTCCACCTAAGCCAGTTTTGAGCACTAGGCCCTGACCATATTTCCAGTACTTACCCATTTCCAGACTGCCACCACTACTTTCTAAGCTTTCTCTGCTTTCTTCTGCACCCTCTCCTCTTTCCTCACTTTTCTCCACCACTTCTGCTTGGCATACTTCACATTGCCAAGCTCCTCTTCATCTTCGATGCACTCCTCCCAGCACTTATCAGACCAGGTGTGAATATCAGTGAATGAAGACATGATAAGAGGTACTAGTGTGAAAGTCTCTGGGATGGTATTTGCTTTTATGGTTTTCTGGCCAGCTAAACCCTGATGCCCACTTTGCTCACTTATTCATCAAGAGCACATGCTTCACAGCCTTCAGGGGTTCAGGCCTTAAGAGGGGAATACTGTTACATCCCATGCCAATGGGTCAACTCCACTATGTCTCCAATGCAACTCCAGTTGCTTTTACACTTTAAGCTGCATGTTCCCTAGTTTCCTTTACCTCCATCTTTTTCTACCTAACAATTGATTACAACTTTACCTATGCTAACTCTGTACCATTCTGATACAACTCTATTGTTCCTTCAACCTCACTTTCTGTTTCTATTTCTTTGTGCTGCACTTCTCCCTATCATCACTTAGTTTCAGTTTGACATTATTCAATGTTGTCTCCTCTGACATCTCCATTCATATCCAGAATGCATTGGCACCTGCTTCACTTATGAGACAACTCCTTTCATATCTCTGTTCCCTTCTTAGATAATCTGCCTCCCTGAGATATAAGTACTGTAGCTCTGTATCTTGTACTGGAGTTTGAATATCAACCATAAAACAACATTACAATCCCCTCAGATCCCTTCTGCCTCACAACTTGATGTCATACCCTACCCTAAGTCCCTTAACTTACTCCACAACTTGGCATTATACCTCTTGTTGGGAAAAGCCCTACAGCCTATCCTGGACCTCCAATAATTTCCAACCCCTCCATAAATTGGGGCATTCAGTACTAGCATAAGGACACACCACATAAGGTGAAGCCAAGCCCCATCTACTCTAAAGTTATCTGGAGTACCCCTAGAGTACATTGCAATGTTTATAACAGAAACAGAGATATGAAAGGAGTTGTCTCATAAGTGAAGCAGGTGCCAATGCATCCTGGATATGAATGGAGATGTCAGAGAAGACAACATTGAATAATGTCAAATTAAAACTAAATGATGACAGGGAGAAATGTAGCACAAAGAAACAGGAATAGGAAGTGAGGTTGGAGGAACTATGGAGTTGTATTGGAATAGTACAGAGTTAGCATAGGTAAAGTTGAAACCAATCATTAGTTGGAAAAGATGGAGGTAAAGGGAACTAGGAAATATGCAGCTTAAAGCATGAAAGCAACCAGAGTTGCACCAGAAACATAGCAGAGTTGAACCATTGGCATGGGATGTGACATTAACTGGGAACAGAGATAGAACTAGAAACAGAATAGAGCAGAGTGGGAGCAGAGAGCTGGGGAAGTGTATACTGATAAAAAGGCAGAAAGTATACAAGTATAGCTGGGATGGAATGAAATGGTAACAGAGGATCAGAGTTGCTTAGAGGGGAGTCAGAGGGCTAGATTGGCTTATTGGGTATGAGAACCAGTCATAAACTGGGTTGAAATTGAGTTAAAGATATGGGATATGACAGAAAGTCAAATTATTAAGATTATAAAAAGAACACTGTCTATCTGTGGATCTATTCTTTGCAAAAGATGAAGCAGACACAAGTAGCTGCAAGAGGTCTCTTAATATCCTCAGAACATAGAATAAGGCAATAATTAGAAGTTATCAGAAAGAATTCAAAGATCACAATGCAAGATTGGATCAAGATGTCTGTAAACTATTCAGAGTTTTAGATAAGAGGAAAGGTTAAGTAAGTGAAAGCTAAGATGATGCAGTTAGTATTTATATGGAAGCAGTAAGTCATCTAGGCAAGTAACTGAAAGATTTAGTATTTGAGTCACAAGAGTCCTAAGCAAGACATTAAACTGTTTTAGTGTTATGGGTTCTTCTGAGAAACTCTTAGTCTGCAATGACTTCAAACTATGATTCAGATTCAAAAGAAGATTTGGTCAAGATAGTACTCAAGTAATCACAAGTGGAAAAAGTCAGAAGATAATCAGGCATACCTCTATAATGAAAAGTCAAGAAAGTTGTCAAGATTGAGTCTTTTGATGAGTTGAGTCCTAGACATGACTTTAACTGTATTTTCAGAGTTTCAAAGGCAGTAATTGTTATAGTTTGCTTTTTCAATTTTTAATCATGTGACATTATCTTATCTTTCCATGTGGTTATCTAATCTTTTGTCTTATCTAGGCACATGACAGGTCACATAACAGGTCTAGACCCAGGGCATAGGGTTAGCCTTATATTTTCAGCCTGCATTTCATTTCTGCTTGCTTCCATTATAGAAGCCTTGCTCCTTTTCAGCCATTGATTATTCTTACAAGTGCTTCTCTTCTTTTTGATGGTGCCTCAGGGTCTGTGTGAATATTCTCATCAGGGTCTTGGTTTGTGCACCTTTCTGTACTGTATAAATACTATATTCTTAGCATGTTTCAAGCCCCAGTTTTGAGCATTTGTATTTCTTAGTGCAAGTGGCCTCACTAGGGCTCTTATATACTCTTTTACTCTCATTATCATTGACATCAACAATGAAGCCCTTAATTAGGGTTAAGAAGACCAACATTGTTCAAAGACTGGCACTGTCCATAACAGTAATGCAAGAAGCTACATTATCAAACTTCTAGATTATCTTTTTATTATTCTGATTTCCTTGTTCATTTGACAATTCACCACTCAGTCATTAAGTTAATTTGAGTATTGTCAGAGCAAGAGCCTAGTTGAAACATACTAGTACACATTTGAAGAGCAAAAAGAAGTATTTATTTCTGGAAGATTCAAGTTTGAAATTCATTAATTTTTTCCAAAAAAAAGTAATTGTTCTATCAAAATTCACATGCTCACTTCAATGCAAGTTTCATTGGAATGATAAAATCTGAAGAGGGAATAGTAGAGATAATAGGTGAACATAGTGAACCCCCTCTTCTAAAAGAAGATATTATCTATGATAAAGGATAACACAGGAGTCTGAAGGAATATTCAAAGAAGAATATATTTTTTATATTCTTTAAACCTTCAGAGTTTCTTGACCTATGCAAGCAATTTCTTTTCTATTTATTTCAGAGTTTCAAAGTGTTCACAAAATTGTATTCCAATAATGGATAAAAGAAAACAAGTATTTGCAATTTGACAATCTGAAAACTTGCCCTTGAAAAGGGGATAGTATTATGAATGACAAGTTTGGATGCACAAGATTTACATGATCAAGCACATGATCATGAGAATCCTATGCCAATACAAGGGCTTTCTCTGGAAACTTGTGTAATAACTCCTTAGGCTTTGCTATTCTGAGTACTTTATCCCTTCTTTACTCTATTTAATCTGAATCTGACAATGAATCTATTTGCACCCTCTCAAGGCAGGCTAGTTAGGGTTAGGAAGAGTCATACACAGTCCAATACTATAACATACATGGTTACTCCCCAGAATATTTCACATACTTTCCTTCTGCATATGCTTTTCCAATGTCTATTAGAACTCCCTGATCCAAGAATATTCCAACCTGATTCAGATATACTATATCTGTCACAGGCTTGGAGATACTTGCAGCTAAGGAGGAGGATTGCGCTTTGAGTTGCCAGATTTGTTTTTGAGGCTCCTGGAATCCAGACTATGACTTATAAGCTGCAATTTCCTTTAAAACAGCTTTATCTTTGATCAAAGCAGTATTCCATTTAACAATATTGTGATTTTCAAGAAGTTCTGGTTGAGATCACTTGACATACTCCACAACATCATTGTGCAGTCCATTTCTCACAATTTCAGTGAGCATTTGGCTGTTGATTATAATATCAAACTCAGCTTCTATCACAAGTTGATGTATTCTGGTAAAGAAATATTTGACAGAGTTTTTTCCTTGTTTGAGCTTTACAAGCTTCTTCTCAGCATTGCACTGCAGCATAGCAGGGTAATACTGTAACTGTAATTTGTTACTAAACTCCTGGAAGAATTGTTTGCCCAATCTTCCCTAGATAATGTAGAGGTCAGCAAAGTGGCCAGCAGAATTATTACTCTTTTTATATACAAGAGGACAATAAGAGTCTTTTGATGATCAAAAGATCTTTCTTCAAAACTGGCCAGATACAAGGTAATGCTCCTTCACCATTGCACATATTTTTCTTTTTTACCATTAAACTCACTGGTGTTATAGTGGTAATGTGGCACACTATGCAAATAAGCTTCTAATCCTAACCCAATATGTCTTGAGGTTGTGCTGATGTTAATGTTAGTTTTGATATAAAGAATAAATGGTGTAAATGGATAAATGCCTAATCTTAGATAAGGTATAGGACTTGAAGAGGGAAGATACTTAGGGTAGCTAGGCCTAAGAAGCAAAGTCCAAACACTGATTGCTTATTAAGAAGACTAGATGTCTAAACAAACAAGTGCTCAAAGCTGGGGAGCTTAAAGCTACATGGTCAGCCTATTTATACTATCTAAAATGGTGCATGGATCACCAAGCATACTAGGGATAAATACTAATATGGAAACTGGGTGTAGGGTAAGAAAAGAGGGTATAACTAAATGGCCATGTATATCAAGGGTCTAAATGGAAGAAAAGTAATAGAATAAAAGGGAAAACTTTAGGGTCAGTGGATATAAGTACAGTACCTTAGCCTTGAGGCTAAAAAAATCCCATTTGGATCTCTGCCACAGATCAGATCCATTAATCTAGATTCAGATCTAAGATCCAAGATCAGATGTCATCTAGATATAATTAGAAGATATCATTATCTAAGATCTGCTGACCAATCCTGTGCTAACCCTTTAGTCAAGAAATACTCTGATAAAACTAACCATAGTCTAGAGTTTGGCTCAATCTGGCATAGAAGTCTCATGATCATGTAATAAACATGTAACTCTTGTGCATTCAAATTGTTTGTTTATAACAACTGGATTTCATGGCAAGTAATTTTCCTAGATGTGAGTTGGGGAGATTCTAAGGACCACTAACAGGGATTGCTAAAGGGGACAGTTTGGTCAAATACCCACCATTGGGAAGAAAGTTGGAGTAAACTTGTATATCACAGTATTAGAAGGAGGAGAGAAAGATTTGTGCACCACAATATAAGGCTTTGAGGGAGGACTGGCTAAAGAGGAATCCTGCTATGCCTTATAATACCATTCAAGATATCAATGGTCAAATTCTTTCTGACTTGTTAGCCATTGTTGATACTGAGGAGTCAAAGTAGGTAGCATAGAAAATTTGGCTGATGAGAATGACCATTGTGATTGCAGTTGCACTAGACTAGCTATAACAGAGAAGCAGGTGTTGAGTTACAATGCAGCATAAGAGACAGCTCTCAATGCTGCTAAGGGATAGGGGTTTATTGGATAGGACATTATAGATCACATTAGGTCAACAAATTTGATAGCTAATGGGCAGGGGGTTATTGAATAACAAATTTGGCTGAACTCATGAATAACAAGCCAGCAGATAAAGGTAAAAACAGGGAAGGGGGAAGAAGGCAAAACAAAGAGATCAGAATGTTTGAAATTGAGGTGGAAAATGCTAGGGCAGCTATAAGAGATTCTTGATGTAATGGAACAGGAAATTCCTAATAGAAACTGGCAGAATAATTGTCAAAATTGAGATAATGGTCAATAACACATTTCTGATAGTGTGATACCTCTACTTATTACCAATGGAGTGGTTAACCAGGAAATCTCAATTAACATTCAAATTTCCAGATGCCCCTAGTGTACTATGGAGAGCAATAACTTTATCCTTATTAATGGCAGATAACCATATAAATAGTGTGGGTCCAGTAATAGTCTGGTTTCTGTCATGCAGAAAATGCAGTTCCCCATTAAGCCTCAGGTCCAGCTATAATATAAATGAAATAGAACAGGCATGAAGATTGCTGTCAAGTCAGTCAAAGAAGTTAAGGATCATAGAAAGTTAAGGAGAAGTAAATGAGCAAAGTGCCCAGTTTGAGAAAAAGAAATCTTGGAATTCTATTAGAACCTTACTCATAAGCACTCAAAGGGAGCACCAATGCAGGCAAGAAAGATAATTCCAAGATTGAGATGTACCTATCTACATAGAGGGTTTTTATACATCATATATAGGGGTGTGGATTACAAATGTATCAGATTACACACATGTCAGACATGATATGACAAAAGGGTGTGTAAGTACATGAAGAAATTGTTGAAACTGCAGGAAACTGCAGGATACTTGTAGTCACTAAGTATCCTAAGGTAACTAATGGTCCGACATAGCTATTAGCTTATGTAAGCTGTAGAGCGTAGGTATCAACCAATTCCAACAGAAATTGAAAAAGAGGCCTTTTATCGGGACCTAGAACAGTTAGTTGATAAACATTAAATTTTATAAAATAAAAATTCTGGGCGAAATTGACATTCGCAGTCGTATGGTCATGCCGAGACCAAAACGGGCAAATCAGACGCATCACACAGCTGCACATGGACTGGAGACCACTGCTATGCATTACCGAGATGCAAAACGCGAGTACGATGGCACCAGGAGCCGGTCGAGTTGACCGCACGCAGACCTTACTATTAGCGCAAATGAGCCGCGACTTGCCATATTAGGCAACCGCACTGAAGCAGCATTGACAGCAGCTCAAAGGACGCGAAATCACACTCGTTTACGGGCGAGTACATTCCTTCAGAAATCATTGAGTACATTTCTCCTACTACAATCTTTATATTTCCCTTCCTTTTCCCACTATGAACTAATCCATACAGTTCAAGGGAGCGTGTTGTAAAACTTGACTAGCACCCATTGGTTTCCATTTATGGTAATTCTTACATAAGCTTAGAGCGTACACTTCGTACCATTTTCTAGTTTATGTTCTCAGAAGCTTGACATCTACTGAGGTTCTCATAGGTTATTATAATTCCACTTAGCCTCTGCACAACACCCCTTTTCAACAAGCTCTGCCTTGTCCACTGTTTTTCATAGCATTCTCAGTTGTTTCTCCATTCTGACTGAGTCCTTACATCCATTAGTATGCACTACCGCCGAGATAGTATATCAGTGTTAGAATAATGATTCTCGAATGGGCACGCGACTGTCAAGAGAAGACTCAGTCGTGTGCGAGACAACGGACTGAGGTGTTCCGGACTAAGCAGGTACATTATATATACTGGTATTGATGTATCCTATGATCAATGTGTTGTAAACTTGACTAGCACGCATTAGCTTTCCATTTATGGTAAATCTTACATAAGCATAGAGCGTACACTTCGTACCATTTTCTAGTTTATGTTCCTCAGTAGCTTGACATCTACTGAGGGTAAGCCCTATTTTTATAGGCATTTCC
>JBBPKN010001626.1:0-13996 GCA_038089275.1 Pulveroboletus cf. rosaemariae | reverse complement strand
CAAATGCTTCTCTTCCATTTGATGGTGCCTAAGGGTCTGTGGGAATTTTCCCATCAGGGTCTTGGTCCATGCACTGTTTTGTACCATATAAATACTGTAGCTTTAGCATGTCTCAAGCCCTAGTCTTGAGCATTTGTATCTTACTGCAAGTGGCCTCATTAAAGGCTCCTATATCAATCTTGCTTTACTCTCATATACATCAACACCAACATCACACTTAGCCCTTGATTAGGGTTATTAGCTCATCATTGACAATACCAAAATCACCAACTGTAATATTATCACTCCTTATACAAGATCCAACAACATAGACTGTAACAATTGGTTGGCTTACTGTACTATAGTTTAGGGCCAGTCCATTGTACATGGTCTGTGTGCAGTTTAGTAACATATATAAAGGAGAGGTGCAAGCCTGGTTAACCCCAGTCTTGTGCACTTGAGCTTTCAGCTTTCACAAGTCCAAGTCTTTTGCCTTTTTTTCTATATTTCTTTGCCTAGTTCTGTTGGCTCTAGTTCAAAGCCTTTACCCAGCAGCAATCAGTAGTAGAGTGATCTCAGGCCTCAGAAGTCATCAGCAGTTCAACACACAAGATCTATGTTTCAAGCTATGTCCAAACCCAAGGAAAAGCTCTGAAGAAACAACTCAACCATATTCTAGGGTTTGTTCTTGTAAGGCATAGGATTTTCATGATCACATGCTTGTCATGTGACTCTTCTGCTAGTGAACTTGTCATTCATAACAGATGAAAGTAGACATTCAATTCTAGAATCATTATATTAAAAACTTTACAAGAATCTAATTGAGCTTATTATAACTATTTTGACTCATTGTGACAAGCTGTGACAAGTCAAAATGAGTCAAAATAGCCATAATAAGCTCAAATTAGATTTTTGTAGAATTACTAATGAAAAAGCTCTTTATTTCACATAATATTACAATAGTTTTGTTATCTATTGTAGGTGGTACTTCAAAATGCTGGGATTTAGCAATAATTGAAGTAATATATCCTTTGGTAAGGCCTTTCATAAGCTGTTGGCACTCAGATCAGTTGGGTATGGCAGAGACAGCAAGGGAATTTGTGTCATTTACTCAGTCTCGATAATCTGATCAAATGTAAACTCCGACAGCGGTCGCAATCCGAAAACGGCTCAAAAAAGACAAGCTCAAAACGGGTAATCCATTGGTCAAAACGGCTCCGAAACCTTCTACTTTGAACGTCCCTATTTACGATGCGTCGAGGTTTTGGAAAACCACTGGAAGTGTGCATAAGCTGAAAAAAGATTCTACTAAATTACCTTACTAGACTGCTACCAACAGTGTGATCATTATGGTCACACTTCTCAAGTTCCGGAGACTGCTTGATGCCGTTCCTCAATGGTTCTTATTCTTCCTCGGTTGCCTCATGGCATCCGCATGCAGTGCTTACCATACAACCTAGCCCTTAACAGCCACTGTCCGCTACAGAAAGAGCTCCACGAAAGGTATGTCTTCAATGTAAAGCATTAGCCAGGTTGAGGGACATCTGCACAAGATACGATCTGATCCACTATTTACCACACACCTTGCACTAATGTCTGGGTTCGACAAGCAAATCACCCGCTATCTCAATGAATTACGCCTCTATCCCCAAAGGCATCCCAAACGAGCCAGATCGCTACACAATCTTGCTACATCACTCTACCACCGGTCCATGCAGGGGGGAGGGATGGTGGACATCAACGAAGCACTCGCTCTCGAACGCAGTGCATTGGAACTTTGCCCTCAAGGGCATCCTGATCGAGCTCTTTCACTGGGCGGCATTGCGACCTACCTCTATGCCCGCTTTCGGCAGCTCGGGGAGCTTTCTGATCTTGATGAGGCGCTCGCCCTCCAACGCAGCGCACTGAGACTTTGTCCCCGGGGTCGTTTCACTGGCCGAGCTGTTTCACTGAGCAGAATCGCAACATACCTTCATGCCCGTTTTCAGCAGCTCGGCATGCTTCCTGATCTCGACGAGGCACTTGCCCTCCAACGCAGTGCATTGGATCTTCGCCCCCAGGGCCATCCCCATCGCGCTGTTTCACTGGGCAGTATTGCGACTTGTCTCCATACCCGTTTTCGGCAGTTTGGCAGGCTCTCTGACCTTGATGAGGCACTCACTCTCGAACGCAGTGCGTTGGAACTTCGCCCTCAGGGTCACCCTCGCCGAGCTATTTCACTGAGTAGTATCGCGACTTATCTCTATGCCCGCTTTCAACAGCTTGGAAGGCTCTCTGATCTCGACGAGGCACTTGCCCTTCAACGCAGTGCGTTAGATCTTCGCCCCAAGGGCCATCCTGATCGAGCTCTCTCACTGAGCAGTATCGCAACTTACCTCCATTCCCGCTTTCAGCAGCTTGGGAACCCCTCTGATCTCAATGAGGCACTTGCCCTCCAGCGCAGTGCGTTGGAACTTCGGCCTCAGGGACATCCTCTTCGAGCTGTTTCACTGAGCAGCATGGCGGCTTACCTCCATGCCCGTTTTCAGCGGCTTGGGGGACACTCTGATCTCGATGAAGCACTTTCCCTCCAACGCAGTGCACTCGATCTGCGCCAACAAGGGCATCCTCATCGAGCTGTATCACTAAGCAGCATAGCAACTTACCTCCACGCTCGTTTTCAGCTGCTCGGAAGGCTGTCCGATCTCGATGAGGCACTTGCTCTTGAACATAGTGCATTGGAGCTTCGCCCCCAGGCACATCCTCACCGAGCTCGGTCCTTGGCCAATCTTGCCCGGTACCTCCTCACTCGATTTAAGCGCTCAGCTTCACATGATGCCAGTGACTTCCAAGAGGCGTTCAATCTATACTCCCAATTCACTACTATTTCTCACACGGTGTCTTCTGCTGAGCTTGAATACATAAAAGAATGGATTCGACGAGCCGAAGAATACAAGCATGGCACCATGGTTATGGCTTATAAAACACTTCTTCGCCTCAGTGTTGAGCATCTTGCCACTCTGCCATCTCTTCCCCAAAATCTTACCCTCCTCAAACAGCTCACGAGATCCCTGGCGGTCGATGCATTTTCCGCTTGTGTTCGCAATGGCAATTTCTCCGATGCAGTGGAGCTCCTTGAACAAGGCCGTGGTGTTTTCTGGGGCCAGTTATCCTGCCTTCGCTCTCCGCTTGACGATGTTGTAGCATCTGGTGATACTGGCAAGAAACTGGCTGAAAATTTTGCCGAGGTGTCCATGTTCCTTCGTGGCATTCTTGATGCACCTCCAGATGCTGACTCCCAGCACGATCAGGCATGGCATCTGAACCTGCAGTTGCAGCAGATAATTGCTGATATTCGTGAGCTGCCTGGCCTATCCCATTTTCTTCAGCCCCCACTCTTTCCAGACCTTCAGGCTACGGCTGCTGAAGGTCCCGTCATCATTGTCAATGCCAGCCAGTACAGTTGCGATGCATTGGTACTTTTGTCCGACAAAGATCCTGTCCACATTCCTCTCCCCATTACGAAAGCGGAAGTCTCTGCACTATCTTTGGAATTCCGTTCTGTAATATCATGTGCCAAGTTCACAGAGGTGACGAGGGACATTTTAATACTGCTACGACGGCTCTGGGATATAGTTGTTTCCCCAATTGTGACTATCCTCCAACAGTTCTGTCCCTGTCGATCTCGCATCTGGTGGTGCCCAACTGCCGAATTCTCTCTTCTTCCATTGCACGCCGCCGGCTCGTATAGAAAAGGCCAACCAAAAGTCTCCGATCTTTATATTTCTTCTTATACCCCAACTTTGATGGCCCTCATTCGTGCCCGGCAGAAGTCGCCATTGGTGCCATTCTCGGAACAGCATTGTCTTTTGCTCGTAGGCCAGGCACTGGCTCCTGGACAAAATGCGCTCCCCTCGGTGGAGACCGAGCTTTCCAGTATCTCACAGTGCGTCGAGTCTATTGTGACAGTAACCCGCGTTCAAGGTCAGGACGCAAACATCACCAAGGTTGGTGAAGAATTCAGCACACATGACTTTGTTCACCTCGCTTGCCACGGGATTCCCAATCGCCAACATCCATTCGAATCCGGGTTTGCGCTAAACGATGGATTGCTGAGGGTCGAGAACATTATGCGATATGACCTGCAGAATGCCAAGTTTGCATATCTGTCTGCATGCCATACGACGGTCGGTGATGAGGAGAGTCCAGACGAGGTCATCCATCTCGCCGCGGCGATGCAGTTTGCCGGATTCCGTTCAGTTATTGGGACAATGTGGGCTGTGGACGATGAGCATACGAACGCAATCACCTCGACGTTTTACAATTGTATGGTGGAAGAGTCTGGTGGTCTGGACCATACACAAGCAGCCCTGGCGCTGCACGCGACGATGAAGCGTCTTAATTCGAGGAATATACCGTTTGACCAGCGCATCCTCTACATACACATGGGTGCCTAGCGCAGATACGCCTTGTGGCGTGTATGATGTTTCAGGCCCACTTTCAGTATGGACGACCCGTTCTACAGGCTCAGACGACGGCTACCAAGTAACTGTTGGAATGCAAGCACGCGCGCAGCCAGGAATGCTGTCTCTGCCATACCTAGCTTGCATACAAGTGGGCTGTAGCAAGCACATGTCCAGATGATGCCTCAGTTTAAGAACCACCCCTTACTACTGTCTCATATATGTATTTCTTTTGTTCCTTGTTTTGCTCTGGCAGCACACTGTCAGAAGTTCATCTAATCCATTTTACATTGTACGATACATCTTTTGCATATATAATGTACCCTTTCGGGCTTTGAGCACCTTAGTCTGTTATTTTACACAACTGAGGTGAGCTTCCTATTTTCATGCACTATGTACCCATACTTACACATACATAGTGCTATCTTGACAGGTATACAAATATACTAGTTCATTGTTTTACATGACTGAATGCTATCTTGACAGGTTATAAGCTCTGATTCCTCTCAGTACTAAAAATTCATACCTCACTATTATCTGCTATGGCCACCATTGTACCTGTTTCCACTGATACTCTCCCCAGCAATGTGCCAAAACTTGAGGTCAAAGGCATGAACTGGGCTATTTTTGCTTTTCACTTTCAGGTCACTATCAAGGCCAAGAAGCTATGGGGCCATTTTAATGGTATCCAAGTCAAGCTGAGCTATGTACCCCTAATGACTGTGGATAAGCAAGAAGAAGTGAAGAAATGGTTAAAGGAGGAATGAATGGCCAAGCATTTACTCACCCAGTGAATTCCCAACTCAACTGCCTTGCATGTTCAAAAGCAAACCAGTGTCACTGGGATGTGGGCTGAAATAGTGAAGAAGTACATGGAAAAAGGGGTGTATGCACAAACAGACCTGCATACCAAATTTCTGGAGTCAAAATTGATAAAAGAAGGCAATATTTGCCAGTTCCTCAATGGACTGCAAACCAAACAGGAAGAATTAGTAGCTGTTGGCATCATCATTGATGAAATAGATTACCAATCTACCATTGTCAAGTTTCTCCTGAATTCACTTGCAAATTTTGCTTCTAGTCAACTCACAGCAGCCTGTCTTTTTAGCTCTACCAAAACCTTAGATCCAGATACTCTCATCTCAGTTATCATGGAGGAAGCCAAGTGTCAGAAAGCAAAGTACTTACATCACTTTGATGGCAAAGATCATGACAGAGATGAAGCCATGGCTATTAATTCATCAGCTTATATACACGGACAAGGGAGAGGGCCACATATCACTAAAGGAGGGCAGGGGACTTGGTGGCACAACCCACCAAAATGCTGGAAGTGTGGTTCTACCAAACATCTGGCAGTTTTTCATAAGAAGGACAGTGGTGACAAGAAATTCACCTCAAATCACATAGCTAATGTCATGGATGAAGATACTGATTCAGAATACAGTGTTTTCAGCATTCTGGATGACTCTAGCAATGAGATATTGATTCCCAACTTACTATTTGTGCAGTCAAATGATGCCAATGAAAACAAGGATGTACACAATTGGTTCTTGATTATGGATGAAGATATTTTTGAAGATATCTGGGACCTGGAGGAGGCTCAAGTGCTGCTAGTCGAGGACAATGTGTCTGTCAATTGCACTGCCCCTGATGAAACCCATAAAAACATTACTATGGAGACATATAATGAGTGTGCTAATCCCTGCCAAGTTGCCCTTTTTGACTCCAGCTCCATGCAGCATATTTCCCCATATTGCGCATACTTTGAGACCTTCACAAATATTCCCAATAGATCATTCACCACTGCTAATCATCAGCAGTTTGTCACAACTGGTATTGGCAACATGATTATTAAGGTATCCAATGGGTACAACTCAACTAAACTATGACTTACTGAGGTTTTATTCTTGCCTGAGGTTGGGTATACACTAGTATTCATTGGTCATCTAGATGAGCTTGGGCTCTCTACCACTTTTGCAGAAGGTTTCTGCATCATCTGAGGATTAGATGGCAACACAATTGGAAGGATTCCACATACCTCCAAGGGTCTGTACCATGTTATGCATGATCACAAAGCTGCTACTACTGCTAGCGAAACCATGACAGTCATGGAATTGCACCATTGTTTTGGGCATATAGCCCCCTCCATTGCAAGAACCCTGATTGACAGAGGACTGGTTAGTGGTTTGAAATTTGACATGATCAAGAATAAAGGCATCTTCTGTGAGTTGTGTGTATATGCAAAGGCAATCTAAAAGCCCATTTCCAAGGTTCATGAGGGGGAATGTGCCCCTTCTGTTGGTGCACTTGTATGATCAGATGTCTGGGATTCAGCCCCCATTGCAACTCTCAGTGATAGATGTTATTATGTGACATTTACAGATGATTATTCACAACTTACCTTCCTCTACTCTTTCCACCAGAAAAGTCAAACCTTTGAAGCCTACCACTTGTTACACTAGGCCCAGGTAGGAACAGGCATAGACCTTGCTGCAGGTAAAGAGGATGAAGCTAACCAAAGGTAAGCTTCAAGATGAGTGGAAGGCAACAAATGAAGTATTGTGCCTTAGTGGTACCAGCTATACTCCCAGGGGTGTGCCGAGATCAGATGCTGATGATCCTCTGGTTAAGTGCCAGGACACAAACAATGGATTCCAGTACATAGGTACAAGGAATAGTGGGGATGCAAGAACTGTGAGATAATCACAAGGTAGAAGTAGCATAAGGGAAAAAGCTCTAGGAAGTATGCTACTTTATAGTACAACTAATAGAGTTAAAGCAGAGATGAAATGAGTAATCATGCTGATGAATGATGAGTAAAGTGTCTGTATGGAAATGGATGGAAAGAGATAGAATGATTATGAGTCAGCTGATTAAAAGATAGAAGGCCTAGGCAAAGGGTATAACAAGAAAGCAGTCTAGACAAGGCTAGAGCGCAAGAAGAGCAGAATCTATAGTGAAAAGTGAACAAGAGAGCACCTGAGGTACAAGAAGAGTTGAAGCTAGGAGAAAAAGAAAGAAAGAAGGGAAAAGAAAGAGAAAACATAACATTACCCCCCTGCTAGGGGTGGAAGACTTGTGACACCTCAAAAGGCATTATAAAAGGGTCTGGAGGAGCTGGTGATGTTGGCCCAGCCAACCTCATCAATAACATCATTGCAGAAGTCATTGTCAGTGTGATATGAAGGAGAAGGGGGTGACAAAGCCATGGGAGGGTGGCAATAGGAACCCTGTGAGCAGTGGGATCCATGAGACCAGTGAGAGGACCAGGAGGAGCCACAAGAGGAGGTGCAGAAGGAGTTATGGAAGGAAAAGGAGAAGGAGGAGAAGGAGATGAGTGGGTTAATAATATGGCACTGAGCCGGGCAGTAAGCTTGAGTATGTCTGGAGTGCCAGCAGAGGCAGTAGGGACATTGGTATGAGGGGCAGTTGATGTGAATGTGGCCCAGACAGCAACAGTGGAAGCATGCCTCACAAAAGCAAGGATGGGAAGGAGGGAGATGGCCATTGCCATGAAGGCCAGTCCATCAGGCTTCAGCACATTCAAGAGCAGCAAGCTCATCATCATTGAGAGGAGAGGAAGATGCAGAGGGGGTGGTAGGGGTGTAATCTTGGGCAGCAGCCAGCTCTTGCATGTATCAATCAAGATCAGTGAGAAATTCACCCATGCTTATCTGATAGGTGAGGATTTCTATGTTAGAGAGGAGTTTGCAGTGGATGGAGATGATGAGGGCCTGTGCAAGAGAGACATGGGCATGAGGGATGCAGGCAAGGGCAGAAGCCAGAAGGGGAAAACAAAGGAGCTGCATGTAGATCTGGTAAATAAGCCAAAGTGGCAAGAACATGTCAAGGTGAGAGCTGATGGGGACAGTGAGGTGAGAATCCATGATATACATCATGACTTGCTGTAAGTAGTTGGCAGAGGGGGCACCCTGGCAAAGGGCATGTGCAGAGAGTGGAAGGTCCATGCTGAGAATGCCCACAGATCTGGTATCAATGGCAGGAGGTGGAATAGGGATGGGAGTGACAATGGCAGAGCCAATGGTAATAGCAGGGGATGAGGCTACAAAGTCCTCAGAGAGAAGCTTGGGGGTAGGTATAGAAAAAGGAGAAGAAAATTGAGTATCGGAGAGAGAGAATGGAGAAGAAAGAAGAGAAGGCTCAACAGGAATGTCTGCAGTGGGAAGTGTGGACATGGATTGGAGAGGAGTGTCAAGAGGGGTGTTACAAGAATGGAAGCCTTGATCAACAGTAAAAGTTATTGCTACTTTGGACAGCAGTTGGGTTTCTTAATAGAATGAGGAGGAAGAAAAGTGGATGAGGGAAAGTGGTGAGGGTGGAGAAGTTTATACTCATCCAAAGCGGACTTTGAATGTTTCAAGTTCCTTTCTGGTTCCCAGGAGTCATCTTCTGCTAAGTATCCCTTCCATCAGATCAGAAATTGATGGTTATCTGGGGGACCTTGATGTTTTAATATCTGCTCTAATTCATATTCCTCCTTACCTTCTATAAGGTCCGGAGGGGAAGCAGGGAAATTCTTTCCATGGATGTCATTTTTGCAATAGGGTAATAACAGTGATGCATGAAAAACTGGATGGATCTTCCATGTGAATGGAAGGCAAAGGTGATAAGTGATTGGGGAAAGAACTTCCATGATAGTAAAGGGTCCTTCCCATTTGGGGGAAAGTTTTGGGTGAACAATAGCCCATTTCAAATTGCAGGCTTCTAACCACACTTTATCTCCTTTGGCAAATGGGGAGAAGATGGAATGGATGCAAGAAGCCATGGTTTGGCAGGCTAGATCATGGGCTGCAAGTGCTTCATCACAGGCAGCAAGGAGTGCTTTAGTGCAGTTAGCAATGGCTGGCATCAGTGACTCATCAATAATAGAGGGGAGAGCATGGGGTTTATATCCCATCATAAGATAGAATGGAGATTGCCCTGTGACTGAGTAAGGATGATGGTTGTGGACAAATTTAGCATGGGTGATGGAGTCAGCCCATCTGGTGGGATTAGAGCTGCAGTAGATGCAGATGTACATCTCAATCTCCTGATTAACTCATTTAGTTTCACTGTCAGATTGAGGATGATATGCAGTGGAGAGGGATAGATTATATTCAAGGAGTTTCCCAAGCTCCTTAGCAAAGGCAGAGGCAAACTGAGGGCCTCGATCGGAGATGATTTTGTCATAGAGGCCATATTGAAGGTATACTTTGTGGAAAAAGAGGGTGGCAATGCCCTCTGCAAAGACAGATTTTTTGGTGGGGAAAAGAATGACCCCCTTCATAAGCCTGTGGTTGACCATAACCAACAAGGCATCGAAGCCAGAGGATGGAGGAAGATCAGTGATGAGATCACAAGAGATTTGTTGAAAGGGGTGAGTGGCAGAGGAGCAGATGGGAGAGAGAGCAGGATGAGAAGGGTGAGTGTTTGCCTTATTTTGTTGGTAAACAGGGCAACCAGCAACATAGTTGCAGACAAAGGAAGCAAGACCAGGCCACCAAAACTCAGCAGAGACAAGTTGTCAGGTTTTGAGATAACCAGGATGACCAGCAGAGGGGTGGTCATGACATCATTGAAGAATGGCATGACAGAGATAAATGGAGGAAGAGATAAAAATGCAGTTGCAGTAGGTAAGTAAACCATCAATCTTCTTCCAGTCAGAGGTGCAGAAGCACAGGAATTTCTCATTGGCAGAGGCATCCTGTTTTTGTAGGATAGAGAGGCAGAGAGGGTCACCTTGTTGATGCTTCTTGATATGGGCAGAAAGGGTAGCATCAATAAGATTGACAAAGAGTGTGGGGGGTAGAAGAGTAACTTCCTGATTATTCCGAGAAGTATCAGGACAAAGATCAGGGTGGCAAGAGAAAGCATTAGGCCCAGTGAGAGAGGTACCAGCAACATGGGAAAGTTGCAAGTCAAAGTTGGCAATGTCAAGAAGCCAATGAGCTTGGTGTTAGTTAAGTTTCTGGGGGGATTTGAAATAGGTCAGGTTTTTGTAATCAGTGAAAACTTAGACAGGAGTGGAAGAGCCTAGGAGGTATTGCCTCCAGGCTTTCAGAGTATGAATGACCACAAGAAGTTCTAAGTCATAGATATTGTAATTTCACTCAGTGGCAGAAAATATCTGGGAGAGATAGGAACAGGGGTGCCAATCCCTGTTTGCATCAGTTTGAAGGAGAATGCTACCAGATGCATAAGCAGAAGCATTGGTGGCAATGGTGAAAGGGTGGGTGAGATCTAGCATTTGCAATACCAGCTAAGAGAGGAAGATAGCTTTGAGGGAATCAAAGGCTTTCTGGGCAGCAGAGGACCAAGACCATGCCATAGATTTCTTGGTAAGGTCGAGGAGAGAATGGGCAATAGTGGAATAGTTAGGGATAAATCACCTGTAGAAGTTAGCGAAGCCAAGGAAAGAATGAACATCCTTGACTTTAGAAGGAGTGGGCCACTGGGAAATACCAGTGAGTTTAATGGGGTCCATGGCAAGCTTGTTAGGATGAACAATCATCCCAAGATATTTGACTTCAGGAACTGCTAAAGTGCATTTCTCCAGTTTGAGGTGGAGATTGAATTCCATCATCCATTGAAGAACATGGGAGGTGTGTTCCTGATGGGTATTAGCATTGGGAGAGAAAATAAGGAGGTCATCCATATAAGTGACAAACCATCCCTCAGCAATCATATCTCAGAATGAATCATTCATGAATCACTGAAAAGTAGCAGGTGAGTTATTTAGACCAAAGAACATCACTGTAGGTTCAAAGAGCCCCTTGTGTGTGATAAAAGCAGCTTTCCATTGATGTCCATCTCAAATATGGATGTTGTTGTAGCCCCAACAGACATTGAACTTAGTGAAAAGCTGAGTGTCTCAGAGCTTGTCAATGAGGTCAGAAATAAGAGGGAGAGGATAGGCATCATGAATGGTGTGCTTGTTAAGATACCTATAATTCTGACAAGTGTGGAGTTTACCATCCTTTTTTTTGACAAAGAAGAAGGATGATGCTTGAGGGAATTTGAAGAGATGGATCTTCCCAGCTTAAAGGTTCTCTTCAAGGAATGCTTCTGTGGCCTGTCACTTGGGGGAGGATAAGGGGTAAATCTTACTGATCTTTGGAACAAATGTGTCCTTCAGATTGATCTTATGATCATAAGGGCAAGAAGGCAGGAGGTGGTTCAGAGTTTGTGGGGTGTCAGAGAATACCAATGAGAACTGGGAATATTCAGGAGGAAGAGTCATTTTGGGTTTGGCCTTTTCAGCTTCAATAGCAAGCTCAGTGGATGTAGTGAGCCAAGCAATGGTGATCTCAGGAAGATAAGAGAAGCAACAATCTAAGATCCTACTAGAGTGGCGATCATAGAGCAATTCATTAATGGATTGCTCTGGAGTGACATAGTCCAGATAATGGACTAAGAGTTTATCATGAGGAACAATGATATCTTCAAAAAGTCCATCAAATCATGGTTTGTGGACAGAGTTGATGCAATAGGTGACATCATTAAAGGGGGGATCTGGAATGGTGAGCATGTTGGCCATCCAGTCAATAATGGGGTTCATGGTTCAGAGCCATGGATGTCCGAGAATAATGTTCTCCTTTCCGCATGCGATGATATAGCAGGAAACTGGAAGAACAGACTGTTCAAAATGAAGAAGGAGATTGCAAGTTTGAGTAATCTTGCCCTTCTTGTTTTCAGAGTGGTTGACATTCTGAATGATGATTGGTTCATTGAGTTTCTTGGTGGGAAACTGGTTCTTTTTGATGAAGTCCCAGTCAATACAGTTGATCTGTGCTCCACTGTCAACAAGAGCATGAGTGACTACGACTTTCTTGGCATGAGTAGAGGGGGAAACTTGAATTGCAATCTTCATTGATTTCTTTGAAGCAGATACAAGTATAGGTGCACAAGAAAAGGAGGGAGTACCTTGCATAGGGGAGATACTCTGTTTTAAAAACCCTGCCTTTCTGTCTTCTTCTTTCGCTCTTTCTTTACTACTACTCTTGCCACCCCATTATTGGATTCATCATCACTAACCTCTTCAATCTTCATCATCAGTTCTTCAGCTGAGACCATCTTGATGTGAGGAGTTTCCTTGGTGGTGGTGGAGGAAGAAGAAGCAGGGAAGTTCAGGCAGGCAGTATTGATGTGACCAGGTTTTTGGCATCTGAAATAAAGTCAATTCTTGATGCAGAAGGCTCTTTCTGCTTCAGTGAGGCAGCCCTTCTTTACAGCATCAACATTCATAGCATTTGGATCTTTTTCTGGCTTGGACATAGTAGAGGGGGGTGTGGGAGTCCAGGCAAATGCATAAGGATTCTTTTGCCATTGTTCTATTGAGCAGGCATGCTCCATAGTTCCTTGAAAATGAGTGGCTTTAGTATACCACTCAGCAATAGTAGAGGGAATTGTATCTAGGTTATGGATACAATGAAAGAGGTAGGATGTGAGTCCAGTCTCAAAATAGCCAATAAGAACATTGTCATCAGTGATTTTAGCAGTGACAATGTGGTTTTGAAACTCAGCAGTGTACTCAGCAAGGGAGGGTGTCCATTCACCTTTCTTTCCTTGCTTTATTTGTGTGTTTGCCAACCAGTGAATGGTGGCATTGATTATGTCCTGTTGTTGGAAGACTTTCAGGAACTTGGAGGTAAAAAGGGAAAATTTTTCCCATGGTAACTGTTGTTCCAGAGATATACTTCTTCCAGTATATTGCAGCCCATGACAGTGCTGGCCCTTTGATCATAAACAAAAGGGCAAATGCAATCTTCTTCTTGTCAGAGTTGTAGACTGCACTGTTAATGAAAAGGTAGAACTGGACTGTGTCCAGCCAGTTCTCAGCTTTAGATCAATCACCATCAAAGTGCTCAGGGGCACCAAGACAAAGTTCCATTGGCTTGGTGGTAGAGAAGCCAGACATGGTTGTAGGAGGAGAGGATTGAGAAGAGGGTTAAGGAAGGGTAAACACAGGTCAGTGTCAAATGGGAGTGGGAGATGGTGGTGTCTGGGCTTGGGAAATCTGCAAGGAAAAGGAGAATTCATGAGTGAGGTCACAGTCTTCTCATACTTCTTCTTAAGAGGGGACAAGGATGTTCATGAGTGTGTCTTCTGGTGTGGAAGGGTGATCCAGAGAAGAGGGGTTCTCAGGTTCTGAAGTGGACTCGAGAGGATCTGAGGTAGAAGCACAAGGCTCACCCCAGAAAGAGTTGAACAGCAAGGATTGTTTGGGCAGAATGGTGGGAGTGGACTATAGCAATAATAGCTGCAAGTAGAATACACTACTTCTTTTGTTATGCTAGGCCTGGGTAGGGACAGACATAGACCTTGCTGTGGGTAAAAAGGATGAAGCTAACCAAAGGTAAGCTTCAAGATGAGTGGAAGGCAACAAATGAAGTGTTGTGCCTTAGTGGTACCAGCTACACTCCCAGGAGTATGCCAAGATCAGATGCTAATGATCCTCTGGTTAAGTGCCAGGACACAAACAATGGATTCCAGTACATAGGTACAAGGAATAGTGGGGATGCAAGAACTGTGAGATAATCACAAGGTAGAAGTAGCATAAGGGAAAAAGCTCTAGG
>JBBPKN010001625.1:0-14011 GCA_038089275.1 Pulveroboletus cf. rosaemariae | reverse complement strand
TCAGTTTGACATTATTTGACATTGTCTCCTCTGACATCTCCATTTGTATCCAGGATGCATTGGCACCTGCTTTGCTTATGAGACAACTCCTTTCATATCTCCATTCCCTTCTTAAATAATCTGTCTTCCTGAAGTATAAGTACTGGAGCTCTGTATCTTGTACTTTAGTTTGAATATCAATCATAACATGACATTATGATCCCCTCAGACCCCTTCTGCCTCATGACTTGACATCATACCCTACCCTAAGTCCCTCAACTTACTCCATGACTTGACATCATACCTCTTGTTGGAAAAAGCCCTATGGCCTATCCTGGACCTTCAATAGTTTCTGATCCCTCCATAAATTGGGGCACTTGATACTAGCATAAGGGTGCACCACATAAGGTGAAGTCAAGCCCTGTTTACTCTGGAGTTATCCAGAGTACCCCCAGAGTATGTCACAATGTTTATAACAGTATATTCAAACTCCTGCTTGTGCTGGTACTGCTATCATGTCTATCCATGTAACCAGAGCTCACTTTCATGCTATTCTAGATCAGTTCAAGAGTTTCTCTGCTTGCTGCATACCAGGCTTGGCCTTACAGGCTCCTGCTCCCTCCCACTCATCCACACCTAGTGCTCCAGTTGATGAAGCCCCTGATGGTTCCAAGGTTCCTCAACCTCCCCATACCCCTGACAACTGTGGTGCCCAGCCAGGAGTACCAGATGAACCCAGAGATAACCCCTCTAATAAGTATTCTGATATTCTGAAGGATGACCCTGAATCTTTTCCAGACCCAGAACCTATTCCCATTTACCATGACACTATCACCAATCTTGCTAGCACCATTCATGGATTAGCTTGCTATTCCCATTATACCTCTGAAACATTGCAGTATACCAAAGTATGGGAACTGGACCAGTTTGATGGAACTGATCCCCAGAAGCTCCACATTTTTCTGGTGCAATGCAAATTAAATTTCCAGGATTGTTCCAAAGCCTTTGCCAATGACTGAGCCAAGGTCACTTATGCTCAGTCCTACATTAAGGGCATGGCATTGGAATGGTTTGAGCCTGACCTCTTTCTTACTAAAGTCCCTGACTTCCACCTCTTGTGGATAGATAATTATAAGGAGTTTATTCAGGAACTCTGGACCAACTTTGGACTCCATGACCTGGTTGGAGATGCAGAGCACCAGCTAGACCAGTTGACTATGAAGAATAGTCAATGAATCAACAAATATGTAGTTGAGTTTAACAGAATTGCATCTCAAGTCCAGGGTTACAGAGAAGGTGCCCTTCACCACTATTTCTATAATGGTCTTCCAGACCATATCAAAGATAACCTTTCCCATGTTGGCAAGCTGCCAACACTCATTGAGCTGCACCAGCTGGCTCAGACCATTGACACTTATTACTGGAAGCACAAATCTGAAATCAGCCAACAAGAGAAGTCATCTCATCCATCCAAGTCCTCTGATAAATCTGCCATATCTTCTGCTTTGACCTCTGGCCCTAATGAATCAAGAAACAAGTCAGCTACTTTCTCTGGCTCCTCCAAGTTGACCATTCCCCAGAAACAGGACTTATTATCCAAGCTTGGTAAGGATGGTAAGCTTACTACTGAAGAATGCAAGCATTGACTGAAGAATCACTTCTGTTTGTTCTGTGGTATCATGGGGTATATAGCAAAGGACTGCCCCAAGTCTTCCTCTAAGGCAGCCAAAGCTCATGCTGCCAAAACCTTTACTCTGGAAATCAAACCAGAGGCCTTTGTCTCAGAGGCAAAAAAATAGTTCACAGCCTCTGTGACTCTGCACAGGCTGAAGGTTGCATTGATCTTTCCTGTGCTTTACTGGAGGTTAGACTTAATGCATCTGTTTTTTTAGATAATGCTTCACTTATGCCTCTTGTCACCCTTGTTTCACAAGAAATTCCTCTGTTTTCCACCCTGATTGACTCTGGTTTTTCATATTGCTTTGTAAACATCAAGTTAGTCAGTACTTACAATCTTCTGACTTATTTCATTCCTCCATTGCAGCTCTGACTTTTTGATGGCTCTTTCAATTCTATAATTACAAATGCCATTGATCTTTCTGTTTGTTTTGAAACCAGTAATATTACTCTGATAACATTCTATGTCACTCCATTGAATGGATCTAGTTCTCTTGTTCTAGGATACAACTGGCTTGCCTGCTACAATCCATTGATTGACTGGATATCAAGTTATATCTTGTTCCAATCATCTGAACCAAACATGTCAACACCTCTGAGCTCACCTTCACAGATTTCAGTTCCTCTAACCCAAGCTGACTTCAAACCTGATTCACTGTGTTTCCCTGACCCCAAACCTCTATCAATCAGGCTACTCAGCTCATTAGCATTCACATGTACCTGTAGCCTTGATGGCTTAGTCCTGTTTTATTTGCAGCTCCAATTCTTGGAGAGTTATCTCTGTTCTGCTTCCATTGCTTCTCCTTCAGCTGACCTTTCTGGCATTCCTCAGGAATACCATGACTTTGCTGATGTGTTTAGCAAAAGCAAGATATCTACTCTTGCTCTTTACCACAAGTTTGACCTGAAGATCAATTTGAAAGAAGGCACCTCATCACCTGTTGACACTATCTATTCTCTATTACCCTCTGAGCTTGAAGTACTCAGGACTTTCCTAGACAAACATCTTGCTACCAGTTTTGTCTGACCCTTCATATCTGCTTATGCTGCCCCTGTTCTCTTTATCCAGAAAAAGGATAGATCCCTCCAGTTGTGTGTAGATTTCCGAGGACTCAACAAGATCACAAAGAAAGACTGCTACCCTCTTCTGTGCATCTCCAATCTCCTTGATGCTCCAAGCCATACAACCATCTATACCAAACTCAACCTTAGGCATGCTTACCATTTAGTTCACATTGCTAAGGGCAACAAGTGGAAAACCTCCTTTCATACATGCTATGGCTCCTACAAGTGGCTTGTCATGCCATTTGGGCTCACCAATGCCTCTGCAGCTTTCCAGCAGTTTGTCAATTCTATTTTTGCTGATCTTCTTGATGTTTCAGTGATCATTTATTTAGATGATATCCTAATTTTCTCTGCTAATTGGCCATCTCATACTGAACATGTCCAAGAAGTCCTCTGCTGCCTCTGGAAGCACAGCCTCTTTGCCAAACCTGAGAAATGTGAATTCTATACTGATTCCACTGAGTATTTTAGGTATCTGCTCTCTCCTTCCAGGTTCATGATGTCCCCTGAAAAGGTTCAATCCATTCTGGATTGGCCCAAGCCTTGCAAGATTCAGGATATCCAGTCCTTTCTTGGTTTCACTAACTTCTATTGCTGCTTTATCTGGGGCTACTCCAACATCATTGTTCCCCTGACTCGCCTTACCTGCAAGTCTGCTTATTGGGATTTCAATGCTTCTTGTCATGCTACTTTCCAGCACCTCAAGGATGCTTTTACTTCTGCTCCTATTCTGACCCATTGGATCCCTGATGCTTCTTTTATCATTGAGACTGATATCTCCAACTACACAATCACCAGAATCCTCTCACTCTGGTATCCAGATGATGAGGTCTGCCCTATCACTTTCTATTCCCATACACTCACTGTGCCCAAACTCAACTATGACACTCATGATAAGGAGCTCCTTGCTATTTTCACTATGTTCAAGACCTGGTGTTATTACCTTGAAGATTCCAGTTCTCTAATGGATATCATTACTGATCACAAGAACCTGGAATATTTTGCTATGTCTAAACTTCTGACCCACCAGCAAGCCCAGTGGTTGGAGTTTCTCTCTCAGTTTAATCTGATTATCTGTTTTCACCCTGGCTATTTAGATGCTAAACCTGATGCTTTAACTAGATGATGGGATGTCTATCCCAGAAAGGGGAATAGCAACTATGCCCTTGTCAATCCACATAACTTCTGGCCTGTGTTTACACAGGAGCAACTTGCTGCATCCCTCCAGGCTTCCTCCCTAGCATCTCTGGTATTCTGGTCTGCATCCCTCTTTGACATTGAAAACCTCCATTGTGACATCATCTTGGCACTCCCTTCTGATTTCACTGCCTCTACCCACTTGTCTGGTACCCTTTTATCCAACTCTTATTGGTCTAGAGATCCAGAAGGCTTCTTGCATCTGGATGACCACATTTATGTCCCTGATACCTCCAACCTCTGCCTCTGGGTCCTCTGCTACAAGCATGACCACCCCTTATCTGGACACTTCAGTCAGAATTGGACACTGGAGCTTATTTGCTGAGAGTATACCTGGCCTGGCATTCAAGCATTTGTCAAGGAATACATTTCTTCATGTACAGCTTGTGCCCATGCCAAGATACCCCATCACAAACCCTATGGTTTCCTCAAGCAGCTCCCTATTTCAGAAAAGCCATGGAATTCCATCTCTATGGATTTCATTGAACAGCTCCCAGCTTCCTCCAGTCACTCTGCCATCCTTGTTGTTGTAGATTGTCTATTGAAGCAGTGTGTCTTTATCCCTACAGATGACAAGGTGACCTCCCCAGAGCTTGCTAAACTCTTCTTACTCCATGTGTTCTTCAAACATGGAGTTCCCTTCCACATCACCTCTGATTGAGGTTTCAAGTTTGTTTCCCATTTCTTCTATTCCCTGGGTCAAGCCCTCAATATCTGTCTCCACTTCACCTTTGGGTATCATCCAGAGGATGACAGTCAAACTGAGTGAATGAACCAAATCCTGGAGCAGTATCTACATATTTATTACAACCATTAGCAGAACAACTGGTCCAAACTCCTGCCCCTCATGGAGTTTGCTTATAACAATGCCCCTAATGCTACCACAGGTGTTTTCCCTTTCTTTGCAAACAAGGGCTACCATCTGAACATCTCCATGCACCCAGAATGTGATTTCACCTCTACCTGAGCTCAAGAATATGCCATTGACCTCAACTCTCTCCATGCCTTCCTTTGTGAAGAAATAGCTACTGCCCAAGTCAGATACCAAGGATCCACAGATGTTCAATGATCTCCAGTACTGGACTTTAAAGTAGGCGATCAGGTATTTGTCAAGGCTAAGTACTTCAGGACTACACAGCCATTCAAGAAACTTGCTGAAAAGAACTTAGATTCTTATTCCATTATCACTCAGGCAGGCTTGCTATCTTTCACACTTCATCTTCTGGAGAACATGAAGTCTGTTCATTCAGTCTTTTATGTTTCTCAACTTGAACCCTCTATCCCCAACATGATCCCAGATCATATGCAACCACCCCCATCACCAGTCGAGATTGACAGTGAACCAGAGTTTGAGATCTCTGAAATTCTAGACTTAAAGATAGATTGTAGGTAAAGGAACTGAAAATTACTATATTTGGTTAAGTGGTTAGGTTATGAGAATACTGATGAGGAGACCTCATGGCTCCTTGCCACTGAATTAGGGCACACTTCTGAGATCATTGAGGAGTTTCATCTCCATTATCTGGGCAAACCTGGGCCATCTTATAATTGACCAACTGTGTAGTGGATCTAGTGATCTAGTTACAAGATCCTCTATCTATTCTAAGATCACCTTTTTGATCTCCTTGTTTACCATGGAAATTTTGCCAACCTTCACACAAAGTTCCAACAGCTCCACTGCCACCTCATCCACCTCCCTATCCTTACTTCCCAAACTCCCAGCTTCTCCAATCTCCTCTACCCATGCCTTTTCCAACACATTAACCAGCTGCCCCAGCAGCTGGTTCTTGCATTTTGCCTCCCATTGTATCTTCCTGCCCACCTCTCTTATTGACACCTTCATCAGGTGATAGCCCTCAGCCACCTGCCAAAGATCCTCCTCTGTCTCCTCTGAGTCTGCCCTACTATTGGGTACCCCTTCCTCTCCCACCTTCCATTTCCATTTCCTCTCTGGCTTCTCCTGGCCAGGGTGGTCACACCTCACTTTTGCCTCTATACAGGCAAGGCATGATATTGACTTGCCCAGGCCCACCTGGCACTCCAGTCCCTGGTTGTCACACCTCCAGCATCCTGGTCCCTCTTCCACTCTCCTCTTGCCATCAATGCTACTTGACCTCACCTGGGCTTGATGAAGCTCCTCCATCTAAGCCAGTTTTAAGCACTAGGTCCTGACCACATTTCCAGTACTCACCCATTTCCAGACTGCCACTATTGCTTTCTGAGCCTCCTCTGCTTTTTTCTGCACCTCCTCCTCTTTCCTTACTTTTCCCCACCACTTCTGCTTGGCATACTTCGCATCACCAAGCTCCTCTTCATTTTTGATGCACTTCTCCAGGCATTTATCAGACCAGGTGTGAATGTTGGTAAATAAAGACATGATGAGAGGAACTAGTGTGAAAGTCTCTGGGATGGTATTTGCTTTTATGGATTTTTTGCCAGCTAAATTCTGATGCCTGCTCCGCTCACTTATTCATTGAGAGCATGTGCTTCACAGCCTTCAGGGGTTCAGGCCTTAAGAGAAAAATACTGTCACATTCCATGTATTATGATTGGCATTGTCAATGTTGTCAGCAATAAGCTATAACCCTAATCAAGGGCTTAATGGTGTCAATGTCAGTATAATGAGAGTAAAGCAATAGAATGTATAGGAGTCCTAGTGAGGCCACTTGATCAAAAGAATACAAATGCTCAAGACTAAGGCTTGAAATGTGCTAAGGCTACAGTATTTATATGATACAATAATGCACATGGACCAAGACCCTGATGAGAGAATTCCCATGAACCCTGAGGCACCATCAAAAAGAAGAGAAGCACTTGTGAGAATAGCCAATGGCTGAAAGAGAGTGAGGCTTCTAAAATGGAAGAACAATGGAAATGAAGAACAGGTGTAAGGCATGAGGTTAATTCTATGCCCTGGATCTAGACCAATCATGTGACCCATCATGTGACCTGATAAGATAAAAGATTAGATAACCACATGGAAAGATAAGATAAGATCACATGATTGAAAAGTGAAAATTTGTAAACTATAACACCATGCCAACAGGTCAACTCTGCTATATCTCTAGTAAAACTCCAGTTGCTTTCATGCTTTAAGCTATGTGTTTCCTAGTTCCCTTTACCTCTGTCTTTTCCTACCTAATGATTGATTACAACTTTACCTATGCTAACTCTGTACCATTCCAATACAACTCTGTAGTTCCTCCAACCTCACTTCCTGTTCCTGTTCCTTTGTGCCATGCTTCTCCCTGTTATCACTTAGTTTCAGTTTGACATTATTCAACATTGTCTCCTCTGACATCTCCATTTATATCCAGGATGCATTGGCATCTGCTTTGCTTATGAGACAACTTCTTTCATATCTCCATTCCCTTCTTAGATAATCTGCCTCCCTGAGGTATAAGTACTGGAGCTCTGTATCTTGTACTTTAGTTTGAATATCAATCATAACACAATGTTACAATCCCCTCAGACCTCTCCTGCCTCACGACTTGATGTTATACCCTACTCTAAGTCCCTCAACTTACTTCATGACTTGACATCATACCTTTTGTTGAGAAAAGCCCTACAGCCTATTCCAGACTTCCAATAGTTTCCAACCCCTCCATAAATCAGGGCACTTGGTACTAGTATAAGGATGCACCACATAAGGTGAAGCCAAACCCCATCCACTCCAAAGTTATCCAGAGGAGAATTGATTGATTGTGTGATGTTTGTTAAAGGGATAATAACCAGTTGTCATTCAACTAGAACCCATTAAATAATGGACTTGATTGATATTGCCTTGTCCATAAGCATGAGCAATCAATTGCTGATTGATTTCCTTTCCATAGAAAATATGATAGCCTCCAGTTATACAATCTTCCTCTATATTACAAAGAAAATAAAGACCTGCTTCATATATAAGTGGCATTGTTGGATTATCTTTATTGTTTACAAGAATCTATGCACAGGTATTTCTGGCAAGATTAAGAACTTGAATGCAAGGAGTGTGATAAGCACCATTAAGAATCTAAACAACCATTGCATCCAAAGCAAGAGAGTTGTCTAAAATGCAATCTCAAATAAACCCTTGAAGAGCAGTATTCTGAAGGTTTCTACTGACAATAAAAACTGCTGCCAGATGGAGCCATTTGAAATATCTACATGTATAGAATTAGTATGTTGATAAATAATGCAAGTAAAACAAGATATAGAATAAAAACATACCACCAGTTGTGAGATGAAATTTGAACCATTGATTGATTGATTAGATCTTGCTGAAAGTTACAAAGAATATGATTTGCATACTGCAAAGGAACTCTGACTTCCAGCTGAGCACAGCCATCTTGTGGTAAAAGATGAGGAGAATCTTGTTGATAAAGACCAGTACAGGTCCAGATAATATCACTTTGTCTATCAAGTTCATCAATGAATTTTGATAACTGTTGTATGGTAAGCAATTCCTTGGCATGATATAAATGAAATATGCCATTCTACCCCCAGAGTATGTCACAATGTTTATAACACTAAGAGAGAGTATCAGTTTCATTACAAATTGCTCCATTTCTCACTATCTGATTTGAATGATGGTAAGTCTAGCCAGCTGCCAACTACTTCATTCAGCCCTTTTTCTACTCTTATTAATCATGCTGAGCAATCTCTGCTGCCACCTCCTGCTCTACCTAACTGTGTAGAGCAACCTCTGCCACCTTAACATCATGCTTCATCTCTATCTTCTCACACTTGATTTACCTGCACTGCTGCTATAAAAGCTTGAAAAATGATATCTGATGCTACATGGACTTTAAAACACAGCTTAGATAAGGAGTTCTCAGACTTTAGCTCATATAATTCAGATGCAGAGGAAAGCAAGACACCCATATCTAGTCTGCCAGATGAAAATATTAACATTGCTTTCAGCAATGATCCCTGCACATATAGAGAGGCAACAAACTCACCTGACCATATGGAATGGGAACAGGCTATGCATGATGAACTTGATGCAATTATGCAACTTGAAACATATGAGCTTGTTGAGCTTTCTGCTGATTGCAATGCTATTGATATCAAATGGGTATATCACATTAAATATAATGAATCTGGCCACATTCTCTGGTACAAGGCCTGTCTTGTTACTCATGACTTCACACAGAAACTGGGTCTTGACTTTGATGAAACCTTTGCTTCAATTGCTTGGATTGAATTTATATGTCTGTTGTATGCCATTGCTACTGCACTTGACTGGAAAATCCATGTTATTGACATAAACTCTGCTTTTCTCAACAGCAATATGCCCCTTGACCAGCCAACATATATCAAACAACCTGCCAGGTTTGTCACCAATGGCCTAGTGAACCATATTTGGCTTCTTTGCAAAGTGCTCTATGGCCTGCATCAATTTAGCCATCTCTGGTACTGCAAATTAAAGTCAATTTTCTCTGACATCAGCTTTACTATATGCTTGTCCAACCCATGTGTGTTTCTCCATTACCATAAATCTGGCACTTGCATTATTGCATCCCATGTTAATGACCTTGGACTCTATGTATTATCACTGGATGAGATGATGCATCTTAAAAATAACTTTGGCACATATGTCTCCTTCAGGGATCAGGGAGAGGTCCAGTTTCTTCTTGGTATTGAGGTCATCCAAAATTGTCAAGCCTGAACCATTTCACTATCCCATCTTCAATTGACATGCATTCTTCACATAAGAACTTGCTGCTACTGCTAAATGAGCTGAACTCATCCTAACTCTAACTCTATCTTAAGGTGCTTTTTTTACTGTGCAAGCTTTTGTGGCTAGTGGCTTTAACTAGGCATGATGAAAGAAGAGGATGAGCCTAGTCAAGACTGTGAAGGAATAAATCCCAGCCAGGCCTTAAGAGAGAACCTTTAAAAGATCACTTGTGAAAGCTCAAGGCTCAAGTGACAAAAACTGGAGAGCCAGTTCTCTATACACTTACCCTTATATATTGTCTACTAGGACTGCTAACTAATACAATAAACTATTAATTAGGGAATGCCCCAAATCCTGGGCTAATAGATAAGGTGGAAATACATGGAGAAAATATAAAAGAGTGCTGGCAAAGAGCAGGCATGGATATGAGAAAAGAATAAAAGAGAAGAGTTCTATGAAATGGAAGTGCAGGGTCTCTTGTGCACAATCATGTGATGTCACATGACCAGTTCTGGTACTACAGTGTCACTTTATAACACTACCCTGTTTTTAGCTGTGAAGCTCTGAAAAGCCAGTAGAGACTTCTTTTGTTTCATATCCATTATTATCTGGGTCTTTTCCTGTGAACTCTTAAGTAAAAAAAAAAGTGATAAAACAAATGTAAGAAGTTGGTAGAAAAAATGAAAAAATTGCATCTCATTTCTTCAAAATGTAAGAAGTTCTTTATCTTTAAATACCATTACTACCCTGTCTTTGAATCAACTCATTCTGAGGTTAACAGTTGGAAATGAGGAAAGAGTAGAGCAAGCATCTGAAAAAAAAATTGGCCTAAAATCTGAAAGTCTAATGAAAAACTTGAAGACTTGAGTGGCAGTGCAACTAGAAACCACAGCTTCTAGAGGTAGAATCCAGTGATGAAGAACTCAACTGAATAGAAATTATGGACAGAAAAAAAGGGGGGACTCTTAGCTGCTACTGGTGAAAATCAAAATACTAATCTCCTTCTGGAAAGTTCAGCTGCTAACTTCTTACTTAATGTCATTGAAAACATTCAACCCTATCTTTAAAGTGAACTTTGCTTTTGAAAATCTTGACCCTGTCTTTAGACTGGAATATCTCTGAAACTAAACCAATATTATTATCCCCAGAAAATAACTCAACCAGTTCATGTTGTTCTCTGATCTGTGGTAGGGCTTTGATTTTCTACTTCTCAAGGATCTACTTCATCTTCTTTAACAACTCTAAATGGTAGTTTTAGAACTTTCTGATTTGTTTTTGATCTCAAATATTAAATCTTCAAATCAGCTAACCATTAACTAACTGTGGAACAACTCTTATGCCTGGCTTACTGCAACTTCTGCTTCTTCAATAAATTCAGCTAACTACTAGCTGTATTTTGTGAACTAGGCTGACTGCAAAAAGATTATTCTTTGAAAACTCTAAATCTTGCCTTTTAATACCTTGCTTAGGACCTTAGTAACTCAAATACTTTTCTTCTACTTTCTTCTGCTATCTTCTGATTAGACTCTTCATATAAATCACCTACCTGATTTCCTTCTGACTTGGTGGGAACTACTGAGTAATAGCTTCTGCTTTTGGATACTTTTTCTTCTTGTTATAAGGAATAGTTTTAAATCATGCTAAGGACTCAACCTTGGATACTAGGGTGGTTTAGCTACTTTTTCTTAGCAACCTTCTTGAACTATTCATCACATCATGTGCCTAATTACCTTTTGACTTTTTCCACTGTGATTACTTGAGTGCTGCTTTGAATAAACTTTGCCTACTGAATCTTTTCTCCTAAGTCTAAATTTTAAAGTCATTATGGACTAAGGGTTTCATAGGATAACCTATAACACCAAGAACAGTTTAATGTCATGTCTAGGACTCTTGTGACCAGAATACTTGAGTTTTTCAAATACTTTGTCATTGACCATCTTCTGTGAACTCTTGATACTAGAACTCAGATCTAATTACCTTCTGATCTGTGTCAGACTGCTAAGTAATGATCTTTAACTCTTTCTTTTACTTGACTGTTCTTCTGATCTGTAAATATACTTTTTGATATAGCAGAACTTTTAACTGCTGCCTTGTTCTTCTTCTTTTGCTTTGGTTACTTTTTTTCTACTCATGGCAATTTCTCTTAGTCATCCTTTGATAAGCAGGGACCAACTGCTCTGCACACTTTCATCTGTTTTCACCTACTTTGCTTCTGAAAAAGAAACTCTTCTAGTTTAAGATCATCACAGATTATCTTCTGGTAGTTTTAGGTTATTTCAGACAAAGACTTCTTCAACTTCTGTTCTTCTCCATTGCCTCTAATACTTGGCTGAACTTCTTGAATATGCTTTTGATATAGCAGATGTGATAACTGCTGAACTGTAAACAAAAACTTGTCATTCCAATTGGGTAAATCTTCAAATCTTCTCCCAAAGTGAGACTAATATCTTCTTGAATGCTTGACTCCAGTTATTATCATTGATCTCTAATCTTTGCTGTAAATCTTTATCTACTCCTTGAAAGAAAAAGAGCCTTCTACTCCAAGATTTCATTTGCTTGCCATAGAGAATAGACTTCTTGATTAAATCTTCATGTGATCACTTGATAGAATAAACCACCCAAACTTTCTTCTATAACTTCCTCTTATCTCCTGAAGCTTTGGATTCTTCTCTTGAAAACCTTGTGATTGTTCTTGCAAACTGCATCTACTCATACAGGAGCTGTTTCTCCTGACTTTCATCTGCTGCTGCTCTAATCCTCTTAATAGTTTTACATCATTTCAGATATTGCAAACTTGAGAGTGTCTGCTGATTGAATACTTCTCCTAACTCCTAATCTTCTTTTGCTACCCTTTGGTAATGCAGGGGCCAGCTGTCTCATATTGCTACTTGACCATTTGTTTTGGATAAACTTCTTCTTTCAACTTCTGCTCCTAGCTCTGAATGTCAAAAACCTCCTAGAGTTGATCTTTTAATTTTTTAACAATGCAGAGATGTCAACTGCTCTTCTCATAGGTTTTGATAACACAGATCCTAATACTGCCTCTTAGGCTTGAGAAGTAGCTTTTGATAACACAGTAGCTTTAACTGCAACTCTGAAAACAAAACTGATCACCACTAATTCTTTGTCTGCTTGACTTTATGAAGGATAATCTAAAAAGATTCCAGTTGATAATTTGATGCATCTAAGCACCTGAATTCTTTTTCACTACTTCCTGAATCATTCTTCTTCAATAGAAGCTGGTGACTTGTCTTGCTCCTTATGATCTTCACTACTACCTTCCTACTTATCCAGCTAGGCTGAACTTTTATCTGAGTTCATTACTGATCCTCTTAACTAGTTTCAACTCATTTTGGAGTAATAGATTGAATTTATTTCAGAATAAGCTTCTGAAAAAATCTTTGTCTTTATATACTTGTCATGATTGACTGCATTGACTTCTTGACTTCTGCTATCTTTTGCTTGACTTGTTATAAAGGCATATGCCCAAAAAGTCTTGGACTGCTTCTATTAATCTGCTTCTGCCTTTGCTTATTGACTTTCTGCTAAACTTGAATTCTTCTTCAGGTAGTTGGTAGTTTAAACTCATTCTAGAGCTTCTGCAGAATCTAACTTCAACTTCTCCAAGTAAATCTTCACTTATTCTCCCTGGCTAACTCTTATGCCAAGTTAAGATCATCAATCTTTGAATAAAGCTTCTGTCTTCTTTTGCAACCTTGGCAGACTATCTGATCTCTTATTGAGAGAATATGGCTATAATGAAAATGAGGGTTTCTCAGGGTGACCCACAACTCCATAATAGTTTAATAACTTATTCAGGTGTTAAAACTTATCCCAGCAGAAATATGCTGTTAAAACCAGTATAAGTATACTGCTAAAACCAGTTCCTTTCTGAATGAAACCCTTAATGCTGAAGGAAGATCATAACTCTGAAGAGCTCCAGAGGAGTCTAGAAAGGGTTTCAATGATCAAATGGGACTTGGCTTTACCTTATATGGTGCACCCTTGCACTTTCCAGTGTTCTGATTTACATAGATGTTGGAGGTAGGTAAAGAGGCTGTCTTTATGCTCAATAGGAGGGACAGGCAGGATGAGGAGAGTCAAGCCTAGTCATGGTGGGACCTTATGACTCCTTTAAGAATATCACTTGGCCCCAGAGGTACTCCAGATTAACCCAGAGGGTCAGAGTGAGCCCAAGGGCTTGAGCAGAGTAAGGATGAAGACAAGGGGATGTTTTTGTTGATATTCATACTAAGGTACAAGATACAAAACTACAGTACTTATACCTCAGAGAGGCAGAACTATCTAGAAGTGTAACAAAGTGAGACAGGTGCAAACTCAGAAGCAAAGCAGATGTCTAAATATCTAAGAAACAAATGGAGATATCAGAAAAGACAATGTTCAATTATGTCAGACTGAAACTGAAGAGTG
>JBBPKN010001624.1:0-14020 GCA_038089275.1 Pulveroboletus cf. rosaemariae | reverse complement strand
AAGAAATGAATGGAGATTTCAGAGAAGACAATGTTCAATTATGTCAGACTGAAACTGAAGAGTGACAGGATGAAACAGGGGGAAGCAAGAAACAGGAACAGAACAGGAATAGTAACAGTAATGGTAATAGTAACTAAGAATGGGAATGGCAACAGAGTTATACTGGGATGGTCTGAAGATGAAGAAGTGGAACTAGGGTAGTACTTAACTGGAGCAGAGATAGACTAAAAAATGGAATGGGGCAGAGTGGGAGCAGAAGCCCAGGGGAGCATATAATGCTGAGGGGCAGAAAGTGTACATGCATAGCTGGGGAAGACTGGAATGGTAATGGAGGGCCAGAGTTACCTGGAGGGGAGTTAGAGGGCTAGAGTAGCTTACTAGATACAAAGACCAATTGTAAGCCAGGTTGGGATGAGGTCAGAATTGGGTTGGAGGTCCAGAATATGACAGTATTCCCCCCTTAGGCCTGAACCCTTGAAGGATATTGCCCAGGGTGTGAAGGGTATGGACATGTGATCTGAGATAGTATGGTGATGGGCATGTGATTGTGTGCTTTAGTAACATTGGGGGTAGAGTGGAGGATTGTGGAGGTGATAAGCACATGACCTTGTTTAGTGACAATGGGGTGGAAGAGCAGAGTTTCTCAGCTTGCTCATGAATAAAAACAGGAACTTTATGGTAGCTCATTCTTTCTTCATTACAACAACATGGCTGCATTCAATGATATCATGTTCTGGGCTGAAGAATACATTGTGGAATGTGCTGATGACAATGAGGTATTAAGCAACACCAAATATGCTGAGCACAAGAGGCACATGAAGGCAAAAAAAGAGAAGGAACAGAGGAGGGTGGAAGAGGCCCAGAAGGTGGCAGAGGAGGCTGAGAGGGCCTGGCAGGTGGCAGAGGTGGCTGCCCAAGAAAAGGTGAGTATCACAGTTGTTCACCTGAGAATTGAACAACTGATAATCATCAGGTGGCATGAGTGCAGGCCCAAGCAGGGCCTAGCAATGACAAGGGAAAGCAGAGAATAAAGGAGGCACTGGGATGCTGGAGGTGCAAGGATAGGGGAATGGAGTGCAAGGTAGGCATGGGGAAGTCCACATTGTGCTTGGCCTGTCAAGAGGCCAAGGTGAGATGTGAATGCCCAGGGAAGGAGAAGCCAGTGTGGAAATGTTGTTGGAGGGATATGGAGAAGGAGCAGCCCAAAAAGAGGGCTTGCTCAGAAGAAGTGGAGGGTGATGCTGAGCAGGTGGCAGAGGGCTGTTGCCTGCTGGTGGCAACCATACAGGAGATAGGAGGCTGGATGGTACAGAAGATGAGAAGGGAGAACCAGCTGCTAGTGTGGCTGGTTGACATTCTCAATCCCATGTGGAGGGTGAGTGGAGAGGATGCAAAGAGTGGGCCAGAGGATGGCAAAGAGGAAGAGGTGGCAGGAGAGGTGGTGGAGCTTGGGACAGGGGTCTGGAAGGAAGCAGGAAGGGAAAAAGACAAGGACATAATGGTACTAGAGTAGTATAGAAATTACTCTAGTTTGTCTTTGTAACAGAGGTCAGAATTCAGGAATGACCTGGGGGAGCTGGAAATTAGGATATGAAAAAGACATCAATGACTACTGAAATGAAGGCTTCAAGCCTTAAGTAAACAAGTTCAGAGAAAATGTGGAGTAAGTCTGGAAAGTAAGATTTCTACAAATTGTAATAATCTGTCAAAATAAAATCTCATGACCAGGCAAGTGGTACCTTGGGTGATCATGGGGTGATAAAGAGGACAAAAGGTCAACCAAGAAAGGAATGAAAGAAATAACCAAATTCCCTAGAGAGAATGAGATTAGAGATCAATGTTAACATGGTCACTACTGACATAGGGACAAAGAAACTGAAAAGGAACAAAGGAGGTAGAAGTGGGGCTTTGGAACAACTACCAGAGAGAAGACCAGAAATTAGACTAGAGCCTGATAGTTAAATGGAGACTATAAAACAAATGTCAGGAAGGTCAGATCTAGGGTGGGAAAGGAATGGAGTTGAGGAAGGTTTTTTATCTCCAAAGGGAACTGAAACATGCTGATTGCCAGCAACACAGTTCATTGTGCAGCTAGGGGTTGGAGCTAAATTGAAGTTGGGTGAGATTATAATAAAGCAGGTAAAGGCAGAAATATCAAAGACATATTTTATTCCTGATGTCCTTATTCAGTGAGCTCCAATACTGATCTGATGAACAACTAGCTCCTCATCCTCTTGACAGAGTGGGCCTAATGTGGGCCAAATATCTGGAGTGTATGAGGAGAAGGTTAGCCAGCTGTATGGTTTTAGATTGAAGGAATACTATGCAATTATCAGGAGGACAGGGGTCTGGGACCAGAGGCATGGAAGAAGTAACTGAAGGGGCAGAGTGGATACAATCCAGGAGTTCAGCAGTTGGGGGAGATGGAGGGTCAGAGCCTGTGGGGAACCACCTGGTTGTGGATGCCATTCAAGAGATCAGTGGTCACCTTTGCTGAAAGATGAAGGAGCAGAACAAGCTCCTTCACAACCTAGTCCAGATCAAGCTGGCAGAAGGTTGTCAGGCTGGATACATTGTGGCAGGGAGACCAAGGGTTATCCCTGTTGACCTTGAGGCTGAGGCTGAGCAGGAGGATGGCAAAGTGGCAGTCAAAGAGGACCTAAAGAAGCAGATGTTTTGCTGAGAGTTGCTTGCTGGTCTTGCCTCCTGTATACACAAATGATGGTATACTGTTTGAATTGCACATTGTCTATGTGCAGCAGCAAGGGAAGGGAGGTGAGCTACTTGGAAGAGAGACAGAGATGATTGGAAATGATTGGGGATGGGTGCAGTTGACATAGGTAGGGATTAGTCACTGCATGAGTGGTAAGGGTGGTTGGAGGGGGCAATCAGCACAGAGCACATCTGGTCATTGCACAAAAAAGTAGACAGTTAACCAGGTAGCCTGGGTACTATGGCAGAAGGGACCAGAGAGGGACTAGAGAGAGGTTGGAGGGGTGAGTGATGGAACTGAGGAAAGGGCAAGAGTGCTAGATGATCAGATTGCTAGGTGTGATCAGTGGTTACCAGTGTGGTCACTAGATGCTATCCCTTCCTCAAGGTTGACATTCCATTGTTGACTAGGAGACAGAAAACAAAGGGGCCAGGGGCAGTGCAAGGCATGAAACAGAAATTATCCAGAAGTACCTGGAAAGACAGAAGGGAGGCCAGAAGAAAAGGCCAACCAAAAAGACAGGCACAGGAATGGGGAGTTCCCAGGGGATGCAGAAAGAGCAGAAATATTTCCAAAGGAGAAGGAAAGCCCAGGGAAAATGAAAGGACAAGTTCCTGGATGACAGATCAGACAGAATGGAAACTAAAGGCAAAGAGTAACAGAGTCATTGGAACAAGGCCAGAAGAACAAGGGATTCCCAAGGCATAACAATGGAGGGGATTAGAGAAGATTCAAAGAAATGAGCAGCATTCCCAGGAGACATAGAAGAGCAGAATTATCTTCAGGGAAGGAACACCCAGGAAAAATGCAGAATTCCCAGAAGATGCAGAGGAGCAGAATATCTACCAGGAAAAAAAAACCCAGGGAAAACAGAAGGACAGGTCCTGAGATAACATACAGAAAAAGAAGGAAATACCCACAAGTGGGAACAGAGTCATCAGGAACAATGCCTGAAGAGCAAGGATTTCCTGGGCAAGAGCCAGAGGGAATGGGGAGGTGCAGAGATAATTCCACAAAACAGGTTTCCCATAAGAGGACAGAGAGTGCCAATGGCATGGGGTTATAGGGAGGTGATACATAAAACAATGTAGTGCCATACAGAGGAAATCCAAGCAGGGACCCATATTGAACAGAAACAAAACTCAATCAACTGCAAGTAGGAAAGGAAAGGGTAATCACAGTGCAGTCATGATGGAAGTGTGAGCCTTCCAGGAAGGCAGAAAGGAATGGAGATGCCCAGAGAGGGCAAGAGACTTTTGGCATGTGAGACAAAATGCAGGGAGCATGTTAGAGTGCAGAGAAAGAGGGGTGGTGCTTCTGAAGCCTGGTTGGTCAGCAAGGTGGGTATACCTTAGCTGCAAAGATAAGGAAACAGATGGCAGAGGTGTCACAGGCAAAGAAGAATAAAGGGTCCAATGCTACAAGTTTGGAGAAGGTTGGAGGTAGATGGAGGTGTCTTCCTGGTAGGCATATCAACAGATGAAACTGGCCTGCTACAGAGAGCAGAGCAATGCAAAAACAACTGTGCACTTAGGCAATGGAGTTGTAGCTACCAGATTATGACAAAAAACTGTGGTTTGAGATCAGAGTTAGCTAAGACCAGAGTGGTATGGAGCTACAGGGGGTGCATAGGATGCTGGCATGTGTTATCCAGTAAACAGATGAGGTACTACTCAATATCCGGGGTCAACAGACCACAGTGGGTGAGTTAGTGGTGTTCTAGAATCAGTGAACACAAACCATTCAGCAGAGAGTAATGCTAGGCATCAACAGAGTGAAGCCAACAGTTTTTGTAGGGTGTGTGGAGGTCTGATAGCTTGAACAGAAGAGATGAAATCAAAAGAAATGGAGAGATATCAGAAAGAAGTGGAAGTGGGTAAAAGGGGGTTGGAGTATTGGGGCTTCCAAATCCTAAATAGAACAAGGTACCCAATGGGGGTCATAATGATCAGAAGTGCATGGAAGAGTGGTGCCAGAGGTCAGGGAAACAAGGGGTACAGGTTTAATAGACTTGTTATGCTTAAAAGGATGGGTCTTGAAAGGCTAGGACTGATGGCCAGAAATGGGTCACCTAGGAGTAGAAAACAGATGCAAGAGGTTAATGACTGCCTATTGATAATCCTGGAGTGACTTGTCAAGAAGGGGCCAGAAAACAGCTAGAGGATGCTTAGACTACAATGGCTAGATCTAGGCATGAGAAGTTGGTCTAAATAGTCTGGAGTGATATGGAGTGGTTTTCCATTGAGAATTACCAGGTAACAACAAAGTGTCAGAGAACCAGAGTCAGCTGCCAGAAAAGAACAGGAAAAACAGAGAAAGTGGCACTCATGGGTAGGGAATTATAATCTAAGCTGCATTCGAGGCTCCATGAGGATTGGTGACACTGTATGATAGTAGAGAATCACAGCTGTTCTGGAGAGCCTGGAGTCAGGAATAGGGAAATGCCAGGGTCAGAAGTCAGAAGTTGAATCTAGGTGCATATGTCTTGAGTGACTGGGGCCAGTAACTGACATCATAGAATGTTAGTGTGGCTCAGAGCAACTCAGAATGTCAGGGGCAGTAAGGGGCTTGCCATGTAAAGACTAGATCAACTTAGGGGTTGAATGCCCAGAAGAGCATAAGATTGTAATGGTATCATTGGAGGTTATATTCTGACAGATAAAACAAGGGATAAAACAAAGTTCTGGAGATCTTGAAGAAATCACCTGTGAGTACACCAAGCATGCAGGTGGTTTGGAGTTGAGTGTTAAGAAACAGTGAAGGCTGATCCTGAGTAAAGGCTTGGAGAAGTGCAAGTGGGAGTATAAATATACTGTTAAAACTTATTCCAACAAAAGGAGACTGTTAAAACCTATACCAGTATGGATATACTTTTAACCAGTTCCTTTTTAAATGAAACCCTTGATGCTGAAGGAAGGTCATAACTCCGGAGAACTCCAGAGAAATCTGGAAAGGATTTCAATGATCAAATGGGAGTCAGCTTCACCTTATGTGGTGCACCCTTGCACTTTCTAGTGTCCTGATTTACATAGATGTCAGAGGTGTGTAAGAAGGCTGTCTCTATGCTCAACAGGAGGGACAGGCAGGATAAGGAGAGTCAAGCCTAGTTATGGGGGTGGGATCTTGCAACTCCTTCAAGGATATCACTTGGCCTCAGAGATACTCTGAAGTAATTCAGAGGGTCAAAGTGAGCCCAAGGGCTTGAGCAGAGTGAAAATGAAGACAAGGGGGTGTTTTGTCAATATTCATACTGAGGTACAAGATACAAAGCTACAGTACTTATACCTCAGAAAGGCAGAACTATCTAAGAGTGTAATAAAGTGAGACAGATGCAACTCAGAAGTGAAGCAGATATCTAAATATCTAAGAAATGAATGGAGATTTCAGAGAAGACAATGTTCAATTATGTCAGACTGAAACTGAAGAGTGACAGGATGAAACAGGGGGAAGCAAGAAACAGGAACAGAACAGGAATAGTAACAGTAATGGTAACAGTAACTAAGAATGGGAATGGCAACAGAGTTATACTGGGATGGTCTGAAGATGAAGAAGTGGAACTAGGGTAGTACTTAACTGGAGCAGAGATAGACTAAAAAATGGAATGGGGTAGAGTGGGAGCAGAAGCCCAGGGGAGCATATAATGCTGAGGGGCAGGAAGTGTACATGCATAGCTGGGAAAGACTGGAATGGTGATGGAGGGCCAGAGTTGCCTAGAGAGGAGTTAGAGGGCTAGAGTAGCTTACTGTCACATCCAGTGCCAACAGTTCAACTCTGCTATGTTTCCAGTGCAACTCTGGTTGCTTTCATGCTTTAAGCTGCATGTTTCCTAGTTCCCTTTACCTCCATCTCTTCCTACCTAATGATTGATTACCACTTTACCTATGCTAACTCTGTACCATTCTAATACAACTCCATAGTTCCTCTGACCTTACTTTCTATTCCTGTTCCTTTGTGCTATACTTCTCCCTGTTATCACTTAGTTTCAGTTTGACATTATTTGACATTGTCTCCTCTGATATCTCCATTTGTATCCAGAATACATTGGCACCTGCTTTGCTTATGAGACAACTCCTTTCATATCTCCATTTCCTCCTTAGATAATCTGCCTCCCTGAGGTATAAGTACTGGAGCTCTGTATCTTGTACAGCAGTTTGAATATCAACCATAACATGACATTATAATTCCCTCAGATCCCTCCTGCCTTATGACTTGACATTGTACCCTACTCTAAGTTCCTTGACTTACTCCATGACTTGATGTCATACCTCTTGTTGGGAAAAGCCCTATGGTCTATCCTGAACCTTCAATAGTCTCTGACTCCTTCATAAATCAGAGCATTTGGTACCAGCATAAGGGCACACCACATAAGGTGAAGCCAAGCCCTATCCACTCCAGAGTATGTCACAGCATTTATAACACTTACTAGGTATGAAAACCAATTGTAAGCTGGGTTGGAATGGGATCAGAATTGGATTGGAGGTCCAGGATATGACACCAATGGACCATGTGGTAAAGGAATGTAGAATAAAGAGGCTATATAGGAATGAAAGGAAAGTATTCAGAGTTAGTGGAGATTAAACCATACTCTTAGCCATGAGGCTAAGAAGATCCCATTTAGAGATCTGTCATAATCACATCTAACCCTTATCTGAATTTGGATTAGATTCATTGGAGATTTGATCAGAAAATGCATCTGTTATCTAAGATACTAGATTCAACCATAAGCTGTGCCCAAATCCAAGAAGAAACTCTGAATAAACAACTTAACCATATTCTAGGATTTATTCTTGTTTGGCAAGAATGTCTCATGGTTATGTGCTTGTCATGTGACTCTTTTGCTAGCAAACTGTTTATTTATAACAAATAACTTCCATAATCTCAAAAAAACTGATCCACTTCTTTGTTAATTTCTTGAAAGGATAAGATAGTGTAAGATTTTTGTGGAAAGCAATATTAATTGCCCCTTTTTGTATTCTGGCATTGTTTTTGTATTCTGTTTTTTCATATGAGCCTTTGTTTAATCTAGTGCTTCCTTTACTTCCTTGAATGTTTTAAACATATCTCACAGGAAATACAAGAAGGGTATAGAATTAAAGGGGGCTTTAAAGCCTAATCACAGATGGTAGGTTTTTGTGATTTCAAAAGAAGAGGTTTGGGTGAAAGTGAAATAGGAATTGTTGTAATGGTATTCTGTGATTTTAAGCCAAACTGCCCATTGTTCTTGTCTTTTAGATATAAAACTCTGTAAATATTTTTTCAATTTTCAATTGATATGTTCTGTTTGCCTATCTGTTCATGAATGATAGGCTGTTGAGATTTTCTGCTTGATTTGCAGAATTTCATTGAGCTATCTGGTGAATTCTGAAACAAATTGGGGTCTGTGATCCAAAACTATAGTAGAAGAAAGACCATGTCTTGACCAAACATGATCTCTGAAAAGTTCTGCCATATAAAGTGAAAAAAGAGATAATAAACATGGAATAAAAACAACTTCTTTTGAAAACCTGTCCACTACCACCATAATAGCATTGAATCCCTTTGACTTTGGTAATCTGGTAATGAAATCAACTGAAATGTCTTCCCATAGTGCTAAGCCATAGATAAAGAGTGAACTAGAAGAATTGCTTCTGATCCCTTTGATGTAGTACATGAAGCACAATGTGAAACAAAAGATACTATATCTTTACAGAGACCAGGCCAATAATAAAACATAGATATAAGATACCTAGTGTGATCTTGTCCTAAATGACTGCCTAGTGAAGAAGAATAAAATAGATTTAAAGCTTGAATTTTTAATTCTTTTGGTATAAATATTTGCTTGTTTTGATTTAAATAAACCTTGTTTTCTGGACTATAACATTAGTGGAATGAAAGGTAAAGATCCACTGATGCAGCTTGAACCTGAGAAAAGAAAGAGGAAGAGAATGAAATAGCACATTGAAAAATAGAGGGGGAAAGCATAAGAACTTGTTTATTTGATTGTGGTTTTTCATCAAAGTGATCCTGTCTTTTGAATAAGGTATCCACCCATCCATTAGTAGATCCTGGTTTATAAATCATTTTGAAATTGAATTCAGCCAATGTGGCCTACCACCTGGCTTGATGAGGAGAAAAATCTTGTAGATGTTTCCAATATTCCAAATTTTTATGATCTGTTCAGATTTTGAACAAATCTTGTTCAATTAAATAATATCTCCAGTCTTGCAGAGCCTGAATAACAGCTAGCAGTTCTTTGTCATAGATTGGGTAAATAAGTTCTGCAGCATCCAAAGAATATAAAATATATGCTACAGGTCTCCAGAGACCATTATCTTGTTGATAGGAAAGGACTGCACTAATAGCAACATCTGATGCATCTGTTTCTAGTCATATGGGTTTTGAAGAATCTAAATAACACAGAAGAGGTTTAGAAGTAAGAATTTCTTTTAAACAGACAAGCAGCCATGCAATCTGCTGTTCATTCAAATTTGACATCTTTTTTCATGAGAAAGTTAAGGGGTCAGGCAATATTGGTGAAATTTGGAACAAATCACCTATAGTAATTGGCTATTCCAAGGAATGCTTGAATTTGTTTGACTATTTTCAGAATTGGCCAATTTCATACTGCACTAGTCTTGTTAAGCTGCATCTGTACCCCCTTTTTAGATATAACCATGCCCAGATAATTTACTTGAGTTTGAGCAAAGTGACATTTGAACAGTTTGAAAAAAAAATGTTATTACATAGATAACCTAAAACTTCTGCAACAATTTCTAGATGTTGGCTGCAATTCTTGTCTTTTGTGAAAATTATGATGTTATCAATATAAATGACAACATATTCCCACATATTGTGGAAAATGTCATTAATCATAGCCTAAAAGGTACTTGGTGAGTTGCACATTCTAAAATACATTACCAATGGTTCAAATGCTTATATAGGAGTGGTAAAAGCCCCATTTCACTTATTACCTTCCTTTGTCCAGATATTATTATAACCCCATCTGAGCTCTAGGGTTGTGAACATGTTAGCACCATTTAACCTATCAATCAAGGTTGATATCAATGGTAAAGGATAATTGTTCTTGATGACATATTTATTTAGATATTGATAGTCAATTACCATCCTTTTCCCACCATCTTTTTTGCTGATGAAAAATACTGGTGATGTTTGAGGTGATTTTAAGGAACTAATATATCCTTTCTTCATTTCTTTATTAATGAATTCTCTTACTTCTTTTATTTCTTCATTTGATAAAGGAATTATACACCCTTTCTTTGGCACAAAATCTTCTTTTAATTCTACTGCATGGTTCCATGGTTTTCTTGTTGGTATTCTTTCTGATTCATGTTGTGAGAATATGGGTAAAAACTCCCACAGTTCTTTAGAAAGTTTCTTTTTTAGTTGCAAGCTTTCTTCTTCAGTTACTTATCTTCATACCAAATATATTGCACAATCTCCTTGATACCTAGGAAAATCAATAGTTCTTTTTACCCAGTCAATATCTGGGTTATGTCTTTTAAATCAATCATATCCTATAAGTAAGTCCAATGTTTCCAATGATAAAACATAAGCATTTATTCATTCTCAATGCCACCTACCATCTTTTCCTTTTAAGGCAATATAGATTATAATGTAATGAGCTATTTTTCCTATGTTTCCTTGTGTTCCATCTGCATTGTAAATGATTAGCAGTTTTGATAAATTCTTTTCATATAATTTATGCTTCCAAACATATTTCTGATCAATAAACATTACTGATGCCCCTGAATCCACAATGGCAAAGGTAAGGCTTCAAGATTCCATCTTGAGCCTGTGATGTCCTCTGACTTCTCCATCAATTTTGACACTTACACTCAATTCATCTTATTTCTTTTGATTAAATAGTTTTGCTAGATCTTGTTATTCTTTACTTCCTATAGCAAACAAAAGTCTGTCAATTTCTTCAGATGGAATTAAGCACCCTATCTCCAGGGCCACACTTATTTGAGATGCTGTTATGGAGAAAGAAACTTGCTTCCATTTCATACTACTTGGACAAAATAATAATAGAAAAGAAGTTTGCATACATAAAGGAAGACCAGCCTCTGTCATATCCCATGCCAATGGGTCAACTCTGCTACATCTCCAGTACAACTCCAGTTGCTTTCACACTTTAAGCTGCATGTTTCCTAGTTTCCTTTACCTCCATCTTTTCCTATCTAATAATTGATTACAACTTTACCTATGCTAACTCCATATTATTCTGATACAACTCTGTAGTTCCTCTGACCTCACTTCCTGTTCCTGTTTCTTTGTGCCATGCTTCTTCCTATCATTATTTAGTTTTAGTTTGACATTATTTGATGTTGTCTCCTCTGACATCTCCATTTGTATCCAGGATACATTGGCACCTGCTTTGCTTATAAGTGTCATATCCTGGACCTCTGACCTGAATTCCAATCCCATTTCAACCTGGCTTACAATTGGTCTTTGCACCTAGTAAGCCACTCCAGCCCTCTGACTCCCCTCCAGGCAACTCTGGCCCTCTGTCACCATTCCAGTCTTCCCCAGCTACACATGTATGCTTCCTGCCCCTCAGTGTTATATGCTCCCCCAGGCTTCTGCTTCCACTCCACCCCATTCTGCTTCCAGTCTATCTCTGCTCCAGTTAAGTACTACCCTAGTTCCCCTTCATCATCTCTGGACCATCCCAATATAACTCCATTACTGCTCCTGGTCAGTTACCATTAACATCATTGTTACTATTCCTGTTCCATTCCTGTTCCTTGCTTTCCCCTGTTTTATCCTGTCACTCTTCAGTTTTAGTCTGACATGATTGGACATTGTCTTCCTGACATCTCCATTCATTTCCTTGATATTTAGACATCTGCTTCACTTCTGAGTTTGCACCTGTCTCATTTCATTACACTTCTAGATAGTTCTGTCTCTCTGAAATATAAGTACTGTAGTTCTGTATCTTGTACCTCAGTACAAATATCAACAAAAACACCAGAAAACCCTCTTGTTGTTATCCTCACTCTGCTTGAGCCCTTGGGCTTACTCTGACCCTCCAGGTTACTTCAGAGTATCTCTGAGGTCAAGTGACATCCCTGAAGGAATCGTAAAGCCTCACCCCCATGACTAGGCTTGACTCTCCTTGTCCTGCCTGTTCCTCCTGTTGAGCATAGAGACAGCCTTATCACCCACCCCTGACATCTATGTAAATCAGGACAACAGAGAAGTGCAAGAGTGCACCACATAAGGTGAAGCTGAGTCCTGTTCAACCATTGAAACCCTTCCTAGATTCCCCCTGGAGTTCTGATCTTCCTTCAGTGTTAAGGGTTTCATTTAAAAAAAGGAACTGGTTAAAAGTATACTTATCTTGGTATAGGTTTTAATGGTCTCTTTTTTGGTGAGATGGAAAGTTTTAACAATGAGACAACTCCTTTCATATCTCCATTCCCTCCTTAGATAATCTGCCTTCCTGAGGTATAAGTACTATAGCTCTGTATCTTGTACAGCAGTTTGAATATCAACCATAACACAATGTTACAATTCCCTCAGACTCCTCCTGTCTCACAACTTGACATCATACCCTACCCTAAGTCTCTCAACTTACTCCATGACTTGACATTATACCTCTTGTTGGAAAAGGCCCTATGGCCTATTCCAAACCTCTGATAGCCTCTGACCACTCTATAAATTGGGGAATTCAGTACCAGCATAAGGATGCACCACATAAGGTGAAGCCAAGCCCCATCCACTCCAGAGTTATCTGGAGTACCCCCAGAGTACATTGCAATGTTTATAACAGTATATTCAAACTCCTGCTTGTGCTGATACTGCTATCATGTCTATCTGTGTAACCAGAGCTCACTCTCATGCTGTCCTAGATCAGTTCAAGAGTTTCTCTGCTTGCTGCACACCAGGCTCAGCCTCACAGGCTCCTGCTCCCTCCCACTTGTCCATATCTAGTGCTCCAGTTGATGAAGCCCCTGATGGTTCCAAGGCACCTTAACCTCCCCACACCCTTGACAACTGTGGTGCCTAGCCAGGAGTACCAGATGAATCTGGAGATGACCCCTCTGATGGGTATTCCAATATTTCAGAGGATAATCCTGAATCTTTTCCAGACTCAAAACCTATTCCCATTCACCATGATACTATCACCAATCTTGCTAGCACCATTTGTGGATTAGCTTGCTCTTCCCATCAGACCCCTGAAACATCACAGTGTACCAAAATACAGAAACTGGACCAGTTTGACAGAACTGATCCCCAGAAGCTCCGCATTTTTCTGGTGCAATGCAAATTAAATTTCCAGAATTGCCCCAAAGCCTTTGCCAATGACTGAGCCAAGGTCACTTATGCTCAGTCCTACCTTAAGAGCATGGCATTGGAATGGTTTGAGCCTGACCTCCTCCTTACTGAAGACCCTGACTTCTGCCCCTTGTGGATGGACAATTATAAGGAGTTTGTTCAGGAACTCTGGATCAACTTCAGACCCCATGACCTGGTCAGAGATGCAGAGCACCAGCTAGACCAGTTGACTATAAAGGATAGTCAACAAATCAACAAATATGTAGTTGAGTTTAACAAAATTGCATCTCAAGTCTGGAATTACAGAGAAGGTGCCCTCTGCCACTATTTCTATAATGGTCTTCCAGACTGTATCAAAGATGACCTTTCCCACATTGGCAAGCCACTGACACTCATTGAGCTGTGCCAGCTGGCTCAGACCATTGATGCTTGTTGCTAGGAGCACAAACCCAAAATCAGTCAACAAGGGAAGTTATCTCATCCATCCAAGTCCTCTGATAAATCTGCCATATTCTCTGCTTTGACCTCTGGCCCTAATGAATCAAGGAACAAGTCAGCTACTTCCTCCAGCTTCTCCAAGTTGACTGTTTCCCAGAAACAGGACTTGTCATTCAAGCTTGGTAAGGATGGTAAGCTCACTACCAAAGAACACAAGCATCAACTGGAGAATCACCTCTGTTTGTTCTGTGATATTGCAGGGCATATAGCAAAGGACTGCCTCAAGTCTTCCTCTAAGGCAGCCAAAGCTTGTGCTGCCAAAACCTCTACTTCAGAAATCAAACTGGAGGCCTCTGTCTTAGAGGTGAAAAAATAGTCCACAGCCTCTGTGACTCCACATGGGCTGGAGGTTGCATTGATCCTTCCCATGCTTTACTGGAGGTTAGACTTAACACATCCTATTATGGTATCTCTTTTATTTCTTTTCTTTATCTTACTTTATCCTTGATATATGTAATATCTTATGTACATTGCATAGTTAAAGCTGTGCTGCAATATATAGTGGCAGGGCCAGGCTCAAGTCTCTTT
>JBBPKN010001623.1:0-14035 GCA_038089275.1 Pulveroboletus cf. rosaemariae | reverse complement strand
TCTTTGTCTCTTTGTCTCTTTGTCTCTTTGTCTCGTTCGCTGTCGACGCGATGGGCTCGTTCGATTTTTCTCAATGGCCACCGACGCTCACCGACATCCAGCTTGCGGCCCTCGTACACCATGCAACCACCTACGCCCTCGCACACGGCCTCACCTATCTCCCATCCGCTGCTTCCCAACCATCCTCGCCGTCCTCGGCTATCCACGCCCCGATATCACTCGTACCCGCCCCCGTCCCGCGCGATCTCTTCCAAAAGGCACAGCGGTTGCAGTCAGCCTATAACACCCTGTATGCGCACGTCGCTGTCGATGACTGCTTTCTAGACCAAGTGATGGGTGCAGAGGTGGGCGTCGGGCAGGCAGACGAATTCGTGAGGAGGTTATGGCTGGGGTGGAAAGAGATCAGGGAGGAAGGAATCGTTCAGGTGAATGGCTCGTTACGCTGTGTAAAGTCGGCCCTCTGAAAGACGCCATGATTTACTAGCCTTTGCATCTCGGTCTCTTTCGCTCAGATTATCTCCTCCATACTGGCACTGGCCGTGCGCTCGGTCTCAAACAAGTAGAATTTAACACAATATCGTCCTCGTTCGGTACACTTTCCGATAGGGTCAGTGCGATGCACAGGTGTGGGTCATCTAGATGTTTTAACCAGGGTTGATGTAGACGTGTGGTTAAGATACCTCTACGCATCGACAGGTTACTACCACATATCACCTTACCTGAAGCCTGAGAACTTTCCTGAAAACGATACCACCTCAGGGCTAGCTCAAGGACTCGCAGAAGCACATAAAGCATACGGCGTGCCACGGTATCCAATTCCTTACTTCATCCACTTGCACTCACCTCTCTCCAGCGCGTATATCCTGTTCGTCGTACAGCCAAACGAGCGCAACATCTTTGACCAACGTTGGCTAGAATATGAGTTGTTAGAAACGTATGTACCCACTCACCATCACCACGCAACAGGTCCCTCACGCGTATCCGCTAGACATTCCATTCGCGTCGTCCGCCAAACGCTCCTCGAGCTCGCTACCTCCGCATCGGTCTCCGGGACCTCTCGTTCCCTCCTCCTCACTCTCCCCACTAATTCCGATGCTAACTCGATCGAGATTTCGACGGTATACTTCCGTGCAGGGTACGTCCCAACCGACTTTTCCACTGAAACACACTGGGCGGCACGTTTCACCCTTGAACGAAGTCGCGCGATCAAGTGTCCGACTATACCGCTCCAACTCGCTGGCGGGAAAAAGATACAGGAAGCACTGAGCCAGCCTGGGATTGTCGAGCGGTTCTTTCCCACTTTGGAGTCGGATGTTGCTTCCTGGACAGTATCGGAGCTACGGGAGACGTGGATGCCCATGTGGGCACTTGACACAGAGAACCCACCCGCTCTTCCTGCCTCTTTTCCAGACGTCGGGAACAAACCGGGGGAACCCCTTGGGACGACTCTCGCACGTGGTCATGCCAGAAATCTTGTGCTGAAACCACAACGCGAAGGCGGTGGAAATAACGTTTACAAGACGGATATCCTTCCGTTTTTGGACGGGCTTTCGGAAGAGGAACGAAAGGCGTGGATTGCGATGGCATTGATCGTGCCCCCAGCTGGCGTAGGGTCTTATCTCGTACGTGCCATGCCTGAGGCGGGTGGGGCGGGAGGAAAGAGTGGAACTAAAGAGCGCGAAAAGTTGGTCCGTGCAGATACGATATCCGAACTGGGGATATTTGGCTGGGTGTTATTTGGAAAGGACGAGGGGGAGGGTGTCGTACGCAAGGAACGGGGCGATGTGGGATGGCTAATGCGGACAAAAGGGGTGGAGAGTAACGAGGGAGGCGTGGCAGCTGGGTTTTCGGTGTTGGATTCAGTCGTGCTTGTGGACGGGTGAGTGGCTGGGGACGAACAGCGCCGAATGAACGTCGAGAGTACGGTGATGAGAACTATTGCGTATGTTCCTCATGACGATTTGAATAACAGACTATTCGGAAAACAAATCGAGGGACGCGCTCATCTGTGTGGGCGGTCATGACAAGAAGGTCACACTGACCGCCCGCATCCCGTCGCAACAAACCGGCCATCCGTCCTTCAAACACGCGGGTCCGTCCCGGTATTCTCCATACACACTCCAATTCGTGTCACCACGACCCTGGTCCGGGAAACAGAAGAATCTGATACCAACTCCATGCACTGCCTACCGCGGGCATTAGATTCACTCGCAGCCAGTGGCAGCGATTTCCGGAGAAAAGAAAACTGTTACACGTTCGAGCGGGACATCCGTGTAGGTACCCGGTCGTACTATAAATTCCTGGTAACCACAGATAGACCGGGTGAAACCATATAGTCGCCCCTTGCCCTCTCTCAGGTCGTGGGTGTCACGAATCATGTTTTCACTCTGGCAGCTCTTGACCCTCTTGGGTCGCATGATAGTCGACTATGGGCAGCCGTGGGCATCGCCGACGGTCACCCTCGACAATGCAATTGTGACGGGCATCATCTCGGGATCTACCAGCCAGTTCCTGGGCATCCCATTCGCCCAGCCTCCGTACGTCGAACGACTCCAACTGACCTGGTGCCTTTCTCTTTCTCCCCCATCCAACTGACCCAGTCTCCCTTCAAATTAGGACGGGAAATCTCCGCTTCCAGCTCCCCCAGGCATTGCCGCCATACGACACCGACTTCTCCGCAACGACGTACGGTCCTGCGTGTGCTCAACAGAGCATGGCTGGTTCGCTGCCATCCGATCTCCCCGCTGAGACGCTCGAATATCTGTCCAAATTGCAGAAGGCTGTCATCCGAGATTTCGCGGAGGACTGTGCGTACGAGTTCTTGTCAGGATATACCGCATCCTCGAGTGCATGACTCAGGGAAGGTCGGCGATCTAGGTCTAACACTGAACGTGGTTGCCCCATCTAGCGCGACCCCAACCTCCAAGTTGCCTGTAGTGGTGGTATGTCACCTGTACCCATCACTGGTCATTCACGACACTAAATTTCTCGAGCAGTGGATTTATGGAGGCGGATTCGAGACTGGTGCCACGGAGATGTGCGTCCAAGTTCTCCCGATCACTCAGACAACGACCCCTTGATACAATGCGATTTCGGCGCAGTTACAATGGCAGTGTCATCGTAGAGCAATCGATCTCGCTCAATGCTCCCGTCGTGTACGTCAGCATGAATTACCGGTGAGCACTCTCGTACCTGTGGTGCCGCACAAATCAGTGTTTTATCATTCGGTTGCAAGCTTGAATGGTAAGCAGTCATGCGTGGCGATACACTTGGCGTTTATGTTTACTGGTCCTCGTGCGTTTAGCGTTTGGGTTCCTGGCGAGTCAAGAAGTCAAGGATGCTGGTGTCGGAAATCTGGGTCTCCGAGACCGTACGTGTTCCCCTCTCACACGTCTTGCTGAATGTCCTATATTTAAGATATCACAAATCATTCCGAATCAGAGCGCCTGGCTCTTCGGTGGGTGCAAAAATACGTCAGCGCATTCGGGGGAGATCCTGCAAAGGTCACCATGTAAACACATCCTCTCTCGCCATGATTTCCCATCCGTACTAACAGACATATTACATTTACGCTCAGCTGGGGCGAGAGTGCAGGTGCAATATCTATCGCCTTGCAGATGCTGACAAACGGTGGAGATTCCGAAGGCCTTTTCCGGGCCGGATTCATGCAAAGTGGATCACCCCTTCCTGTGGGTGATACTACCCATGGGCAACCATACTATGATGCCCTCGTTGCGGAGACCGATTGTTCGGCTGCGACAGATACGCTGCAGTGTTTGCGCGAGGTACCATACGAGATGTTGCTGAACGCCGTGAATAAGTCACCCGGAGTACTTTCGTATCAGGTACGCTTCTCTAGTAGGCTCGGGTGCATGGAAAACGTTTCTGATTCGTCCGGTTTCAAAGTCGATCGTCTTGGCGTGGCTGCCTCGCGTGGACGGTGTATTCTTGACCGATAACCCACAAAATCTGGTCCAGCAGGGATCTGTTGCAGACATACCATTCATCAGCGGTATGTACGACTTTTCCTTCCACCGTCTGACGAATGACGGGTGTGCGTGGTTCACAGGAGACTGTGATGATGAAGGGACCGTATTCTCTTTCTCGACCCTCAATATCACGTGAGCCATACTAAAGCGAGTCCGCGTGAGCGCGGTTTTGACAATACACCTTCCGTTAGGACGGATGCGCATTTCGAAGATTGGATCCACACATATCTCTTTCCGGGTGCCCCCACCACCACAATCGCACCATTGTTGAAACATTATCCTTCGGATCCTATCCATGGGTCGCCCTTTGACACAGGCGATCGGAATGCGCTCACCCCGCAATTCAAGCGAATGGCTGCAATCCAGGGAGACTATGTCTTTCAAGCACCGCGACGGTTCTTCGTACACAATCGATCCGGGAAGCAGAGTATCTGGGTCTTCCGTGCGTTATTCTATCATCACTCTCACTCCACGGATCTGGAACGTGCTTTTTCATTCTCTTCGACCAGTGAGCAAACGGTTCAAGACGCTTCCCATCCTTGGTGCGGTGAGTCAGATGACGGGTTCTGTTTCGTCCGTTGAGCTGATTCCAAATGATCGCAGGCTCATGGAACCGACCTGTCCTTTCATGGCGGCGACATGACCGCTTACCTCGTCCGTTTCGCTACGAACCTCGACCCTAACGTCGGAGAGGGGACAGACCTGTATTGGCCCCAGTACGATGCAGCGACCAATCAGACGATGTTGGAATTTTTGGATGGGTCGATGCCACAGGGGTTGACAACGGATACGTATCGTGCCGAAGCCATGGCGTATTTGACAAAAGCAATGTTGGCCAATCCACTGTAGCGAGTCGGGAGGAAAAGTGTATCAAAGAGGCGTGTGGCCATAGATGATGTATGTCTGGTATGGTTCGTGTTGGGTGACTGTCACCGGGACGTTGCTCAAAATACGAATAAGACGGTCGAGTGGTCAGCAAGAGCAAGATACTGGTACAGGAAGCACTTGGCGAGCCTGGCACTGTACGACGGTTTTTCCCACCTCGGAGTCAGATGCTGCTGAAATTGGCAGTGACGGAGCTCCGGGAGATGCGAATGCTGATGTGGACACTCGATAAAGAGAACTTCCTCCTTTCATTTCCGGAAGACCCTCGCACGTCGTTACTCTGGGATTCTCGTGCTGAAACCCCAACGCTCATAGCGTCTACAAGAAAGATATTCTTCCGTTTTTGGACGGGCTCTCGGAAGAGGAACGAAGGGCGTGGGCCGCCAGGGCATTGATCGTCCTCCCAGCCAGGCAGGGGTAGTGGGAAAGAGTAGGACAGAGGAACACGGGACTTCCGTCCGTGCAGAGATGATATCCCAGCTGGGAATATTTGGTTGGGCGTTTTTTTAGAATGGACAAAACAAGAGGGATCATATGCAGGAAGCGGCATGATGTGGGTCGGCTGATAAGGAAGGAAGGTGGAGGGTGATCAGAGGGGCGTAGTGGCTGGAATCTCGATGTCGGATTCGTGGTGCTCGTAGACGTGTGGTCAGCTGGAGACGAATGGCTCTGGATGGGCGTTCAGGGGGAGTATGGCCATTAAGACATGCTGGATTTCGGGTTTACGCTCCCATGCACGTATTCTCTATGAGATTTAAAATTAGAGTACGACGTCCTCCGAAGATATGTCGACCAGCATTCATCTATAAAATGAAACGAGTTACTAAAACATTATCTAGATAGATATTCCAATCTACGGGGGGACGGAGACCGTTTGTTCTCGCAGGTGGTTCGTATGCCGACTATGGCCGTCCCGGTATTCGCCATACGCACTTCGATTCGGGTCACAACGCCCCCTGATTTGAGAGATGGAGCCATCTCATGCTCAACCCATGCACTTCCTACGACTGGTCCTAAATTTACTCACCGCGTGGTGACAACTGTTCGCGGGGGAAAAGATCTGCGACACGTAACTTGCCGTTCGGGCAGACGGACTCCCTCTGAGTCCCGATCGAAGCATAAACTCCAGGGAGACCAAGTCAAACCATACTCACCTCGCCCGCTTTCAATTCGTACGTGGCCATTACCGATCATGTTTTTGATCTTGGTTTTTTTGACCGTCTTGGATCGCGTGACGGCTCACTCTGGGCGGCCACATGCATCCCCAGTAGTCACCCTCGACAGCGCAACTGTGACGGGCATCACCTCGGGATCCACCAATCAGTTCCTGGGCATCCCGTTCGCCCAGCCCCCGTACGTCGAATGACTCCAACTCACCTGGTGCCTTTCTATTTTCCCGTCCGTCCAACTAACCCGATTTCCTCCCTTCCGAATCAGGACTGGAAACCTCCGCTTCCAGCTGCCCCAGGCGCTGCCACCATACAACACAAATTTCTCCGCAACAGCATACGGTCATTCTTGCTCTCAACAGAAGACAGTTTTGCCGATACCCCCTGGTTTCCCTGCTCAGACACTCGAATTTTTGTCTGGCTTGCAGAAGCTCGCCGGTGCCACAGCTCCAGCAGAAGACTGTGCGTACGAGATCTCGTCAACATCTACAACACCTAGGGTGCAAGGCTAAAGGAAGATTGGTGCCATAGGTCTGACATTGAATGTAATCGCCCCGTCTCACGCGACCACAGCCTCGAAGTTGCCTGTAGTGGTGGTGCGTGACACATACCGGTAGCCTATGATCCCCGCCACTCAGAGAGAAACTGTCGAGCAGTGGATTTATGGAGGTGGGTTCGAAGGCGGTACCACGGAAGCGTGCGTCCTAGTTTCCCCGATCACACGGACAATGACCTTGATACACTCTGATGCAAGTACAGTTACAATGGCAGTGTCATCGTCGAGAAAGCAATCTCGCTCAATGTCCCTGCCATATACGTCAGCATGAATTATCGGTGACTACTCTCGTACCTATAGCGTCATAAAAATCGGTTTCTAATTATGAGAAATCGCGGTTCCAAGCCTAAACGGTAAGCAGTCGTGGGTAGCGAGGTACTTAGTGTTTATGTTTACTGGTCCTTGTGTGTTTAGCTTTTGGATTCTTGGCGAGTCAAGAGGTAAAGGATGCTGGTGTCGGAAATCTGGGCCTCCAAGACCGTACGTGCTCCACTCTCTGACGTCTTCCTATAATAGACTGCCAATTATTCTGAATCAGAACGCCTGGCCCTTCGATGGGTGCAAAAGTACATCTGTGCGTTCGGGGGAGATCCTACAAAGGTCACCATGTAAACACATCCTCTCTTATCGTCAATTCCCTTGCACGCTGACAGGTGCACTCCAGCTGGGGCCAGAGTGCAGGTGCTATTTCTGTCGCCTTGCAGATGCTGACAAACGGTGGAGATTCCGAAGGGCTATTCCGGGCGGCATTCATGCAAAGTGGATCACCCCTTCCCGTGGGTGATATTACCCATGGACAACCATACTATGATGCCCTCGTTGCGGAGACCAATTGTTCGGCTGCGACAGATACGCTGCAGTGTTTGCGCGAGGTACCATACGAGATGTTGGTGGACGCCGTGAATAAGTCACCTGGAATATTTTCGAATCAGGTACGTTTCGCTAGCAGAGAATGTTTGGAATTATGGAAGGGACTACTTATGTGTATGGTTTCAAAGTCGGTCGTCTTGGCATGGATGCCTTGCGTGGATGGTGTATTCTTGACCGATAACCCACAAAATCTGGTCCAGCAGGGATCTGTTGCGGACATACCATTCATCAGCGGTATGTGCGAGTTCGCCTTGCATCATTTGACGAGTGACAAGTGTGGGTGGCCCACAGGTGACTGTGATGACGAAGGGACGATATTCTCCCTCTCAACCCTTAACATTACGTAAGTTGTACTAGACCATCCTACTTGAGGGCGGTTCTGACGGCCTTCGTTAGGACGAACGCGCACTTCAGAGATTGGATCCATACATATCTCTTTCCGAAAGCATCTGACAGTACGCTCGCGCATTTGATGAAATATTACCCTTCGGATCCTTCCCAAGGATCGCCATTCGACACTGGCAAACTGAATGCATTCACGCCACAATTCAAGCGAATGGCCGCGATCCAGGGAGATTATATCTTTCAAGCAACGCGACGGTTCTTCGTGCACAATCGATCCGGGAAGCAGAGAATCTGGGTCTTCCGTGCGTTATTCTATCAGCATTATCACTTCGTGGATCTTGAACGTGCTCTTTCATTCTCTTCGACCAGTGAGCAAACGGTTCAAGACTCTTCCCATCCTTGGTTCCGTGAGTTGGATGACTTGTTTGGTTTCGTATGTTGAACTTGTTTTCATGACTCCAGGTCCACGGATCCGACATGCTCAGTGTCTACAATGGCGGCGACATAGCCACTTACCTCGTCCGTTTCGTCACGAACCTCGATCCCAACGTTGGGGAGGGGACAGGCCTGTATTGGCCCCAGTACGATGCAGCGACCAATAAAACGATGATGAAATTTTTGGATGGATCGGCGCCACAGGCATTGACGAGGGATACATATCGTGCCCAAGCCATTACATATTTGACGAAGGTGATGCTAGCCAATCCATTGTAGCGAGTCGGGAGTAGAAGTGTGTCAGAGAAGCGTGTGGCCATAGATGATGTATGAATCGGCGTTGTATGGTTCGTGTTAAGTGACTGGCACCGGGAGGTTGCTCAGGATAGGAATAAGACGGTTGAGTGGTCAGCAAGAGCAAGATACTGGTACAGGAAGCACTTGGCGAGTCTGGCACTGTCGGACGATTTTTATTGGAGGATGCGGCAGACTATATGCTTAGGCTATTAACCTATACATGTGGTGAGTATGATGTGTATATAGTGAGTGACAAGTGTGGGCTCACATCCAGTCAATGATGATGGACTGAAGGGAGCGAGAAAAGGAGCGGGCGTGCTATGTAGCGGTAGTCCAAAAAAGGAAATGTAAGGGAAGAGGTTTAGTGGTTTCTATCTATGCATTTTGGTCGGTCAGGCCGGGTGCAGTGCTAGTCCGTCGATCAACCTTTCGTGCTTAATACGTGCAAGTGGTTTTGTGAGTCCATCCGCGAGCATTTCAGCAGTCGGGACATGCGTGATCATGAGTATACTGTCTTCGGCTTGGTTGCGCATGAGATGATATTGGACGGGGATACGGTGAGTGTGGGAATGGAAGCAGGGTTCTTTTGTGAGGGAAATGGCGCCTGTGTTGTCAACAAGCGATTTGCGGGGTGGTGACTGGTGTATGGTGATGCCAGTGTGAGTAAGGAACTGGCACAGCCGTAATGCCTGCTTGGCTCCATGTGTAAGGGCCATGTTGTTATGAGGTCAAATTTGTAAGGGTTTCACACTAAACACAAGAAGGCCTTGTAGACACTGCTTAGTAGTATCATATTCCAGACTAACTAGATACAACTTCAACTCTCCAGCAAGCCTTCATGCAGTCACCAGCTTTGTGTTGATAACTCAATTATGGAGTAGTGCACTGAGGTATAAGGCAAAGTGGAGTGGTGAAACTAAATACCATGATTACATAATCCAGTATCATAGCAATGAAAGTCCAACACTTTCCCTCAAGCACATAGCTCTAGTTCATAGGCAAAGTGCTTGGCTTTGACTGAAGGAAGAGCCTTGGTAAGAGTATCTGCAATTATATCATTTGTAGAGCAATAAAGAAAATGAATAGTACCATCAGAAATGGCAAAACAAATAAAATAATAATAAATATCTATATGTTTAGTCTGTGCATGATAAATACTGTCTTTGGTTAATGTGATAGCAGACTGGTTGTTATTATACAAGATTGTGGAGTAAGCAAGCAGAAAGAAGATTTCATAAACAAGTTAATGAAGCCAAATAGTTTCTTTGATGGCATATATAATAGCAGCATACTTGGCCTCTGTAGTGAAAAGGGTAACAAGCTCCTGCTTATGTGATTTCCAAAGGATAGCTTCTCCATCTATGAGGAATGCAAATCCAGTTATAGCATGGCAGTGTTTCTGAGATATATTACCTGCATTAGCATAGCCAACAAGGCTTGACAGCTATGTATCATAGGTTAGCTTCCAGTCTCTTGTGTCAAGCAAGTAGTGGTAAACTTGTTTAAGAGCTTTCTGGTGGACTATGAAATACCTTTAAGGCATTGGCTTCTGCTCTAATCCTAATCTAGGGTCCTTGATAAGTGCTTTCTACTAGACTGCTATTTGGCTTTTATGCTAGTGGCCAGAAACTAGGCAAGAATATAAAGGGGTAAATCTATACAAAGGCAGAAAAGGAATAATCCTTATCTAGGCTTTAGTGGAGTTCTGAAGGATTACTTGATAAAAGCAAACTAGGCTTTAAGTAAGCAAGACTGGGAAAAACCCAGCTTGCCACCCTAGCTCTTATATATTCCAGAGGCTGGCACACATACCAGATAATCTACATACACTTGTATGGAAACTCTAACTAATAAGGAAATTGAACATAGAATGTGACTAAGGAAATGACTAACTATCTGCAGTAAACCATAAGAATAAGCAGACATTAAATAGACTGGAAGTATAGGATTCAACATAACTATACCATGAGAATAGAAATCTCTGCCACAGATAAGATATAATCTAGAGATCTGCCACAGATATATCTGAGATCCAGATTTAGATCTAGATAAGATCCATGAAGATAAGATCTGGGGCATAACCAGGGAAGATTCTGGAATAATCCATATCAGGTAATCTATCATATAACCACTGCAAGGTAAACTCTAAGAAAAAAAAATCACAGACTAGGGTTTTACTTAAGGAGTTTCTTGTGCACAATCACATGAGATCACATGACTAGAACTGGTGCTAGAGTGTCACTTTGTAATAGGCTAAACCAGGATTATCCATGAATTGGATAAGTATTAAGGTAGCAAAGGTAATATCCAGTCTGGTATCCACTACAAGGTATATCAATGTTAAAACATATACCAATCTCCTTCTTAAACAAAACCCTTATGGCTAGAGGGCAAAGGTCAGGTTTCAGCATTTTAGTGGTGCATAAATCTGAGAGAAAATCATACTCCAGAAACTTCAGGGGTATCCAGAGACTTCCAGAGGTATTTAGAAAGGGTTTTATTAATTGGACAGGACTTGGCTTTACCTTATGTAATGCACTCTTGCACTTTCTGGTGTCCTGATTTACAATGGTGGTAAAGGTTAGGAAGAGAGCATTCTTGATGCTCAACAAGAGGAACAGGCAAGACAAGAAGAGTTGAGCCTAATTATGGAGGTGGGACCTTATGATTCCTTCAAAGATATTGTTTGGCCCCAGAGGCACTCTGGAGTAATCCAGAGGGTCAGAGTAAGTCTAAGGGCTTGGGCAAAGTAAGGATAATAACAAGGGAGTATTTATGTTGATATTTATACTAAGGTACAAGATACAGGACTACAGTTCTTATACCTCAGAGAGGCAGAACTATCTAGGAGTGTAGCAAAGTGAGACAGGTGCAAACTCAGAAGCAAAGCAGATGTCTAAATATCTAAGAAATGAATGAAGATGTCAGGGAAGACAAGGTTCAATCATATCAGACTGAAACTGAGAGATAACAGAAAGAAGTAAGGGGAAAAACAAGAAACAGAAACAGTAATAGGAACAGTAATAGTAACTGAGAGTAGGACTAGGAATGGAGTTATAACAGAGTGGTCTTAAGAAGGTGAAGTGAAACTAAGATAACACTTAACTGGAACAGAGATAGGACTGAAACCAGAATAGGGTGGAGTGGAAGCAGAGGGCTAGGGGAGCATATACTGATGAAAAAGTGGGAAGCATACACACATAGCTGGGGTGGAATGGAATAGTGACAGAAGATCAGAGTTGCCTGAAGGGAAGTCAGAGGGATAGAGTGGCTTACTAGGTATAAGGATCAGTTGTAAGCTGGGTTGGAATTGGGTCAGAATTGTGTTGGAGGTATTGGATATGACAATTAATGACTCTAAGGCAGTGTAGTATGGGACCTGGCACATTTTTGCTACATCAGGCAAGGATTTTGGAGACTGATTATGAAACAATTGTGTATTTGGATCCATTGAGATGGAAGCCAGTTTCATGTCATTAAAGTTGTATTTTGTCAGAATAGCATCAAGGTAGAGTTCCTGCAAAATTGAGATGGTATAAGTGTTATAATCCTGGGTAACCTTTATTCTGAGAAGTCAGCTGATGGGACTCAAGTCAGAAATCTTGAAACAAGTCCCAATTTTATCTTTGAATGCCTTTATGAGTTCTTTTGAGCTTTCTGTCACCATGCAATTATTAACTGTCATATCCTGGACCTTCAATCTGAATTCCAACCCCATTCTGATCTGGCTTACAATTGGTCTTTGCATGTAGCAAGCCACTCCAGCCCTCTGACTCCCCTTCAGGCAACTCTGGCCCTCTGTCACCATTCCAGTCTTCCCCAGCTATGCATGTATGCTTTCTGCCCCTTAGTGTTATATGCTGTTATGTTGTCATTATTGGATGAAAGATGATGAGACACAAACAAACCCAATCAAGGGTAAGGCAAGAATGATATAGGGAAAGGAGCCACTAGTGAGGCTACCTGCAGTAAAGATACAAGTGCTTAAGACTGGGGCTTGAGATGTGCTAAAGCTACAGTATTTATATGGTACAAAATGGTGCATGGACCAAGACCCTGATGGGAATAATCCCACGGACCCTGAGGCACCATCAAATGGAAGAGAAGCACTCGTGAGAATAGCCAATCAGCTGAAAGGAAACAAGGCTTCTGAAATGGAAGAAAATGGAAATAAAAAGTGGTCTGAAGATATGAGGCTAACCCTATGCCCTGGATCTAGACCTGTCATGTGACCCATCATGTGACCTGATAAGATAAAAGATTAGATAACCATGTGGAAAGATAAGATAAAGTCACGTAATCAAAAATTGAAAAAGCAAACTATAACACTACTCCCTTTTTAGATTGAGGATTCCAGACAAGATATGCATAAAGGAGCTTGAATGGTATGGTTTTCATATGGTGAGAATAAAGAATGGAAAGAGGTGAGGTTGATGGTAAAAGGTTGTCAAGAAGCAGATGGATGAAGCTTGTGGAATTCATCAATAAGATCTGGTGAATTGCTTAAATTGTCCTTAGTTTGCCAGGTACGATTGTTTTCACCATATCCAGTCCAATGAACCAGATATTTGAGTTTTCCTTTATGAACTTGAGAATCCACTATATGATCAACTTCGTATTCTGCATGATCTTCCTTGGTAATAAGAATAGGATCCAGGGTGAGAATATCTTGACCTTGAAGGGATGGAAGATACAGTTTAATCCAAGATATGTTGACAGTAGAATGAATCTGCATTGTTTTGGGTAAATGCAAATGAACTGCATGTGGAATGACTTCTAATATCTCAAATGGTCTGATCCACTTCTTGGTAAGCTTTTTCAAGGGATAGGGAAGCATTAAATTCTTGATAGATAACAGAATTTGCTGGCCTTTCTGATATGTTGGCATGCTTTGCTTGTTCTATTTCTCCATTTTTTCTTTTGTCTTTTCTAATGCTTTCTTTACTTCTTTAAATGATTTAGACATGTTTTGAAGGAAATGAGATGACGGATTTTCTGATGTAGGTGGCTCAAAACTGAGCCACAGATGATATGTTTTCATTATTTTGAATGGTGATGTGTCTGTAGAAGTCAAGTATGAATTGTTATGATGATATTCTGCTATTTTAAGCCAGTCTGCCCAAGTGTCCTGCCATTTTGCTATGAAGTTCCTCAGATATTGTTCTAATTTCCAATTGATCCATTCTGTTTGCCCATCTGTTCTTGGATAATGTGCCATTGATAGTTTCTGCTTGATCTGCAGAATCTCATTTAACCATTTTGTGAACTCTGATACAAATTGTGGTCCCTGATCTGAAACAATAGTGCTAGGAAGTCTGTGTCTGGACCATATGTGATCCCTGAAAAGTTCTGCAACATAAAGAGAAGAAAGGGAAGAAAGACAAGGAATAAAAACAACTTTTTTCGAAAATCTGTCCACCACAACCATAATAGCATCGAAACCTTTAGAAACTGGAAGTCCAGTAATGAAATCAACTGAAATATCTGCC
>JBBPKN010001622.1:0-14037 GCA_038089275.1 Pulveroboletus cf. rosaemariae | reverse complement strand
GCTGTCCAAGTGTGGTCCGTATTGGGTTTGCTTATTTGTTAGAGACTGGTTGGACGTGAACAACTGCAGGTCACAGATATTACAGGCTCTCCTCACCGGGACTGTGTTCTTCCAAGTTTCCAACAACACAGATGCATACTTTTCGCGGGGCGGTTTGCTCTATTAGTATGTATATCCTGTGAAATTCGGATGCAAGTGCACTGAATGATACATTCACAGCGTCTTGTTCAGTGGTTCCGTTATGTCCATGGCTGAAATTCCCGGTCTGTTTTCTCAGCGTCTGATCGTCCTCCGTCATCAAAGAGGAGCCTTGTATTACCCCTTTGTCGAGACTCTAGCTCACACCATCGTCGACATTCCAATTAGCCTGATTTCCGTTGTCTCCATGACAGTCACGCTGTACTTTTTGGCTGGTCTGCAAAAAACGGCGCAACAGTTCCTGTTCGTGATGTCCTGCCTTTCATACAATTTAGTTATAGCTCACAACCCTTATAGCACATTCTTCTTATTCGCCTTTACTGTGGTGCTCGTGGTAAAGGCCTGCCTCAGAAATATTGCAGCTTTCTCCCCTAGTGATTCCACTGCACTTTCGCTAGCAGGACTGATGCTCCTGCTCCTCAGTCTGTACACTGGCTACGCCATCCCCATAGGAAACCTTGTTGGGGCGGTACGCTGGGTCACCTACGTCAATGTGCGTCCGCAGACATATATCTCTTCCTACTAGAGTTCATGTCAGGTCACTACAGCCTCTTCGTTATGCATTCGAGTCCTTGATGGTCAACGAATTTCACACTATCAAAGGGACATGTACGACGCTCGTGCCATCAGGACCTGGATACGAGAACACATCGTTCGTTAATCAAGTGTGTACCACATTCGGGTCACAACCTGGTAGGACGACTGTGGCAGGGGATGACTACACACAAACGTCTTTTGGCTATTCGTATTCGAACCTCTGGAGGGTACGTGATCGTTGTTCCGATTTCGTGTACGTGACATCGGATGACGGTTGGCCGCCACGTAGAATTTCGGGGTTTTATGCGTTTTTGGTTTCGGCTTGCTTGGATCCCTGCTATTTTTCTCTCAATACAGCAAGTGGATCGTGCGAGATACCGTGGTGACTTCCTACACAGAGAAAAGCAACCACGTACCCATTTACCAGACGGTAGACGAAGAATCGGTTGCGCCAGACTCTCTCCCTCGTGAACGCGAGGTGTTAGATACCACTAACAACAGCGTCACAGACAACCTCAAGTCGGAAAAACTAGGACAAGCCAGCATATTTTCGTGGAAGAATATCCAGTACGAGGTTCCAATATCTAGAGGGGAGTTCCGTAGGCTACTCGATGGCATCTCTGGCTATGTCGCCCCCGGAACATTGACCGCATTGATGGGCGAGTCCGGCGCAGGGAAGGTAGGCAATTCCATCCGTGGGCGGTATTGGCTCTTACTCTGACTACGTCCCACAGACCTTATTACTCAATGTACTCGCACAGAGAACCAAGGTCGGAGTCGTACGCGGTGACTGTCTGGTCAACGGCCATCCACTCCCCGCAGACTTCCGCGCCCAGACCGCATACGTCCAGCAGATTGACAGTCACACTCCACAATCGACCGTTCGCGAGGCCCTTCTCTTCTCTGCGATCCTTCGACAACCTACGTCCATCCCGATGGCAGAAAAAGAAGCCTAGTGTGTCTTCGTGCCCATCCATCTCTCTTACTTCTCCTCATACACTGTCGTTCATAATTAGCGTCGACAGTTGTCTAAAAATATGTGGATTGAAAGCTCACGCAAATGCCATTGTTGGTTCGCTCGGTGTCGAGCACAGGAAACGTACCACTATCGCCGTTGAGCTCGCTGCCAAGGTAGATTCCTCGAACATTTACATCGGTGTCGCAATTGGCTGATGTGGGGATGACCTAGCCGGAACTGCTGCTCTTCCTTGACGAACCCACGTCTGGTCTCGACTCACAGTCTGCATGGGCTATTGTGAGGTTCCTTCGTGAGCTCGCTGACAATGGGCAGGCTATCCTCTGTTCGTGAGTGTACTTATGAACGTTGGATCAGATGGAATAGATGACTCGGGCCACGCACAGGATTCATCAACCGTCAGGAGAGCTGTTCGAGTTGTTTGATAGTCTGCTATTGCTGCGTAAGGGTGGACAGACGGTCTACTTTGGTGATATCGGGGAGAGATCAATGACTCTGATCGAATACTTGGAAAGGCACGGTGCACCTCGTTGTGCTGGAGACGCAAATCCGTGAGTGCTTGGATTGGTGGTTGTGGATGAGTGGATGAGGCTTATTGTGTACCACTCAGAGCCGAGTATATGTTGGATGTGATTGGAGCTGGCGCAACAGCAACATGTACGATCGACTGGCTTCAAGTCTGGAAGGATTCCCCAGAAGCAGCGAAGCTAGACCTCGATATTGAACGCATTCATCAAGAAGGACAGTCTCATCCTATCGTGAGCGCGAGGATGCGTTCAGAGTTTGCGAGTTCTTGGATAAAGCAGTTTGCGTTACTTGCTCACCGTGGCTTCCTGTCCTACTGGCGAAACCCGGCATACATCTACCCAAAACTGATTGTCTTCGTTATCGCTGGGTTCCTTATAGGATTTACATTCTTTGGAACGACAAACTCTCTGCAGGGCTGTCAGGACAAACTCTTTGTACGTACCTTTCGGGTCTCATTGCAAGCACAAGAAACTGCCTAACGATCCTTAAACTCAGTCGGTCTTCCTAGCGGCAGCAATCAGTATACCGGTGACACTACAGTTGCAGAGCAAGTTTATTGACTGGCGCACTGTCTACGAAGTTCGGGAGCGTCCTTCGAGAGTGGTCTCCTTCTCTGCGTTCCTCATGTCTCAGATTCTGATAGAACTTCCGTGGAACATGCTTGGCGCGTCCTTGCTCTTTTTCTGCTGGTATTGGGCCTCTGGCCTCGTCTCGTCTCGTGCCAGTTTTTCGTACCTCTTTTACTGTATTGTGTTCCCATTGTACTACACCACCTTTGGGCAGGCTATTGCGGCAATCTCTCCCAGCAGAACCGTTGCATCTACGTTGTGCTGTGCTTTGCTCTCGTTCACTGTCTTCTTGTGCGTTTCGCTCTCTCAGCGTGGCGCATGTTAGTTGTGCTGATGGATGATGTGATTGACACCGTAGCGCTGGCGTCCTACAAACATACTCTCAGTTAGGGTGGTGGCAATGGATGTACTATCTTTCCCCATTCACCTATGTCATCGAGGGTCTCTTGGGCCAAGGTGAGTTTCCTTGATGTGCCCACCTCCCGAACGAGATAATAACGCCTTCTCGATGTCTCCCAGCCATCGGCAATCAACTGATCACCTGCACACCCACCGAGCTCGTCATGATTGAGCCACCCCCAGGCACAAGTTGTAGCACCTACATGGACCCATACATCTCCTTCGCGGGCGGATACCTCGTCAACCCGAGCGCGACCACCGCGTGTGCGTTTTGTCCCTTTCGGACGACGGACGAATGGATGCGAACACTATTCAACGTATCCTATGGACATCGGTGGAGTGATCTGGGCCTCCTTCTCGGGCTTGCTGGCCTCAACGTGCGTCTTTTTTTTTTCGCGTCCGCTACGATGTACTGAGACTGGGGATGGGCCCGCGCTCGTATGTCGGTCAGGTCCTGTTCATGTTCGCGGGAATGTACTCGTTTCGGTTACACAAGGGCTTCGGGCGTCCATCGTTGGCGCGTCTCCGGCGCTCGTAGGCAAAGTAAAAACCGTGAGCGAGTCATGAGAGCATGTGTTCCCTATCACCTAACCTTGACTGTGAGGACCGCTTATGACTGCGTGCTTGTTCTGTTCACGGTGCTTAGACGTGGTCGTTCAGCTGCGACGGTGCGAGGTGGTTGCAAGGTAGCTAAAGATCGATCATTGTGCGATATCCCATGAGAAATGAAGTACATAGTCAGCTGATTCAGTCGGCCTATCTCGGCAGTCTGTTGATGTGAGATATATCAAGCGGTTGAAGAGAACGCGAGCTAGTCCGGATACCCTCGACGAGCAAACAAGACGTTATCGCATGTGAAGTGTAGAATAAAGATACATGGATGTAAGGGCGTGCATTACTCGCGCGATGCAATCCACTGTCGATGGCGCTGCCAACTGCTCGCTTCCATGAGTACGAGCGCCCTTAGTTGATCCATGTCGAACGGCAACCGTGGATCTGCTTGCAGGGCCCCGACAACGTACGATCTAGAACCAAAAACACGGAAGCACAATCACACGCGTGAGCACACGACCACTCTACGTATGGCCAAGGTACATGGAGCGTACCAGCACGCGCATACATGGAATGTAGAGGGTACTTACATGACAGTGCTGTCTTTAAGCGGCTCGATTCTGCCGCCTGTCCGAAGTGCCATGCGCATTTGGTCGAGTGGCATCTTGTCCACGTGCCACAGCTTGTACGCACGGAGTTGTTGTGGTCGAGGGGGTTCTGGTATACAATAGCTGGGCACGGACGGCTTGGTAGGTGCGTCGAGGCGCTGCGACAACGCTGGAAGTGATGCCACGTTCGTTTTATGTGCGCGATGGTTGACTTGAAGCGAGTACGTTGACATATCGAAGGTCTTACCAGCCTGTGTGGCCATCTCTTGCAGTCTGTCGTATACCATGAGTGCGCAGTGACAGTCGTTAGCTGCGTCTGGGTATCAAAAAGGAGACAAGGGCATTGAGTGACACGCGTAATCGGTGATGGGCCCTCCCCACATTCAATCATCTTTTGCGAGAGATCGGCCTCCCAGTTTGAGGTGCGGACCTTGCCCTTGAGAAGCGTCTTGCCGAGATACATGGCAACCAACTTGGCGAGACTGACGATCCCCCGATTGTAGACAGAGCTGAACTTGTCATCGGTCTTGGCGGCAAAACCACCGAGCTCGACGAGCCCCTTGGCTCGAATCCCAAAGTCTCGGAAGAGCTTTTCGCCGTCGTCTGATAGACACGGTGTGTGAGTAAGGGTCTCGCTGACGTACTGTGAGACTCACTGAGGATGTTGACGCCTGTTTTCACGACGTTGGCAGCTTCGACGACTTCCTGTTTGCCTGTCAAGGCTCACATACATCAACAAGTGCTCAATGACCGACCAAAACTTTTCTGGGAAACCCTGTCACCAAAACGTCGGTTGTAGATGCAGCGAGCGATGTAACAGTCTGAGCACATACTTTTCATCTCGCTGACTTGAATGAGCAAAATGGTGTGATGGTCACATAACTGTACTAGGGCTGTCCGTCTCTCTTGTGCACCGGGGTGCCACATCACTCTCCACTCGATGTCGAAACCCAGAGGGCTGCAAAACTCAGCTTGGGGTGCCAGCACAGAGGGTTGATGGGTATCCCACCTTTTCAACGTCTGTACAAGACTGTCTGCTTCGCTTTCGGACTTGATGTACACCACACTTGGAGCGTTGTTGTATTCCATGAAGGAATATACAGGAAGCGACGACTCGCCCTGGTTGGTCATGCTTCTGGCGCTGTTCTGTGTTGAGGAACTCGGTGGTGCATCTTTCGTAGGGTGTGATTTGACGAATGGGTGTTTTCCTTGACATTGTATCCGTTCGTGATCCCAATTGTCTGGTGCTACCTTGTTCGGTGGCTCACTGGACAGGGACATTTAATTTCTCTGGTCACTCGAGGGCAAGACACTCAACTGAAGGGGGGTTGCAGGATGGGGTCTGGTCCAACGTGTCTCCTGCGCGCTGGTTGAGCAGCCCGCGCGATGACACTGCCCGTTCAACTCTTCTGTATGGACTTGACAAAAAGGAACGCGACTTGTCGTCTGTCGGTCTATCGACTTGAACTCGGGGACCGCGATCTTTGTTGAAAGCGTATGCAAAAAGAACGGGCGAATTCTGTACAGGTACGACGTTTGGTTGACAAGGTACGGACGAAATACGCTCGTCATGCCACGTACTGGGTAGGGGATGGTTTCGAACCAGTGTCCGTTGATGGTACTTGTTTGACCAACTTTGTGGGCGCGTTGACGCGGTCGCCGTCAAGGATTTCAATGGACCACTCAGAACTGTCGTCGTCGGTCACTACCGACCTCATTTCGCGAGAATACGCGTTGACGGTAGATGTTTTTCTGAGATGGCACGTACTGTCGTTCCTGCACGAACGCGAGCAACGGGTGGTTTGTCGTCACGTGATAGACCGACGTGATCGTGCGACGATCGTACATAGGCCTTATGACCGTTCACTAGCTTTCCCCGGGGAGCAGTACCGCTTGACGATCGCACGGCTCGCGGCAAGTATATCTACGATAAAAGGTGCAGATGGTCTCCGCTACAAGTGGCTCGGTAACGATGGACACGAACCAGCAGCGAAAGCCCGTGCCGGCTCTGCTATAACGACAACTGCTGTGATAATCTGATCGTAGCATCACGTGTCACCAAGCTTTGCATTTGCTCCACGTTCATGGGCGAGGGCTTCGCTCGTCTTTCGGTCTTGGTCGCCACACGTCCTTCGTTCTTGGAATGAGTCCGGTGCCGTGATTCTCCGTTTCCTTGGAAACCTTGGCGAAAACGTTCCAAGCGCCTCTCGTGTGGGCTCGGTGTCGGGTTGTACTGAATGGACCATCACAGAGGGGGATCGATGGCGCTCGACCGTCTATGACGGGAAGGGGGGTTCATGACCGTTGGTTGCTAGGATCGCATATGGCTCAATCCCAAGACGACCCTTTCACTTCCTTTTGTCGAGGGCAGAGTCGCACCAGAAAATCCCCCATCGAGCAGTTCCTATGGGTCACACCATCACGTGCTTCGATCTGACAGCTTCATATATACCACGACCCTGCAGAGAACCTCATTCTCCGCACAAACACGTCATATCTGGGACATGTGTGGAGGATCTGCGAGGTCGAACGAGGTCAATGGAAGCAGGAGAAAGCTAAAAAGCTGACGGTCACGCCACTCCGCCGAACTGCGCCACAGATTTGGGCTGAGCTTCAAGTTTTTCCGGGCGGCCGCATCACAGCCGCCTCGCTGGGTGTCCTTGCAGGTCCAAGGGTGGCCCCTTTGGTGCACCTCGGGTGGCATCGTTGTCACGTAGTTCCAGTTCAATGTCCATGTGGGCATTCTCGCCATCCGTTGTCTTCGTCGTGCCGAGCGGAGTTTGAGTTCGGCGTATGTAACCACCCCATCTGGCCTTTCCGCGACTGCCGAACGACCGTGCCGCGGTTCCGCACGTCGTTTGAAAACGATGCTCTGGCGAGGTGCTGTACGTGTCAAGCAGTACGGTGTGTTGGCAAAGGCTACCCCGGAGCTATTCCGACGGGGTTCGTGTGTATACACCCATCTGCGGTATTTTTCACGTCCAAGGCTGCTTCTCCCGCCGTCACCTGCGCAGGAACGAGAAGTGGCCTGATCATAGGCGACAGATGACAACAAGGTTGGAACCTGATTGGACCATCGGGACGACTTATCTCCGCTGCTTCTGCCCTGAAGCCATTGACTCGGTTGTGGCCCTGCAAATAAAAGTCCGAACAATGGCATTCTTATCTCTCCAACGCCGTTTGAATCGTTGCTTCCTTAAAGCCCTCTTCGTTCGTGTTGCTGGCGTCGTGGCAGCAACCTGATGGCCGATAACGATGCATCTGGTCACCGTCAAGACAACATCGCGAGTCCCGTGCAATTTTCCGGCGAACAGGGTGACAGCGCCCTGACACACGAACACTTCCTTGGTCACGAGGATGAACAACGCTCGACCTGTTTTCCTACTCCAACCATAGTAAAATACTTGTCCGCTTCTTTCTTTCTTTCCAAGTCTGAGCAAGTGACGTCTGCAAACTCACGTTTGCATGTATCGCCCTCGGAGACGACGCCTTTGCTCGTCCCCCCGGTACATTGCTCTGAGGAACCTGTCGACTACGAACTATTCCGGAGCAATACCTCCTTGTCCCTCCTCTGCAAAGAAGTTAAAACCCTCATGAAGTATGCCCTTCCTGTGTTTGGGTTCGTATGTTTCATGTTGCCCCTACTCTCCAGCCGCACCGCTGACATGATCGTTCAAAGTACGCATATGTTCGAACACAGTATCATGATGTCCTCAGTCATCTCAATCGGGCACATATCCACCATTGCACTCGCTGCTGTTTCGATCGGCTTCATGACGGCCAACGTCAGTGGACTCAGCATCATTCAGGGAATGGCCAGTGCCTTGGATACCGTCCTGCCGAGCGCGTGGACTTCTGGTCAGCCAAAACTTGTCGGGCTGTGGGCTCAACGCATGGGTGTGTGCTGAGTAACACTGTTGAACATGGAATGACACTTGTCCCTATTAACCAGTCGTTCTGCAACTTCTCGTACTGATCGTGAGTCCGTTTGCTAACTATAATTATCAGGATCATGACAATTCCATCAGCCCATATACGTCATTTGGCTCAACGGCGAAGCCCTCCTTCTGGCATTGAGGCTAGATCCAGAGGTGGCAGGATATGCCGGCGTCTATTTAAAATGGGCCTCGTTGAGTCTCCCAGCGTACTCCTTTAATTGCACGTCTCGGTGAGTCTTACCTCATTGCTGTGTGTCGTGTATGTTGATGACCACTCAGCCGGTATTTCCAAGCTCAGGGTGAGAACGATACTTGCGTGCGTGCTCGTGTAGCCTACTCAACATTCCATCAAGGACTGTTCGATGTCCCCGCACGTATTATCTTCTTCGTTGCACCTATAAACGCCCTTTTAAGTTACCTCCTTGGTGAGTCGCCCTGCAGTTGGTGACGCTGTAGTGGAACCTGATGGGACAGTTTAGTATGGGGCCCTGATTCGATTCGTCTTGGATTTATTGGGGCGCCGATCGCAACTTCTATCTCGTATAATTTAATTTCTATCGTGTCTATCGTCTATGGCATATTCTTCGTGGAACGGACAGCCTGGCATCCTATCTCGTCACGGTGCTTGACCTCTTTAGGTTCCTTGGCGAGATTATCCATGGGGGGCGTCGGTACATATCTGTGATGTCCATCTCGCGATCGCTGATTTACTCATCCCTGAGCACAGGTCAAGTCGCAACGGAGTGGTGGTCTTGGGAACTCGTTGGGCGTACGTAGCATCTCTCATCTCAACTATGGAAACGACTCACTGCAAGCGCCACTAGTCGCCGCGAGCTTGTAAGTAATGGGCATGTCTGCAAGCACCCACGATTAAGTGATTCTTTGCAGCCTGGGGCCTATCCCGCTCGCAACGCAATCCGTGCTACTCTCCACAGTTTCATGTACGTTTCAAGCCCCATTCGCCGTGGGAATTGCGGCTTCTGTTCGGTTAGCTACTACTCCCGTAGCTCGACGACATATCTGACCTTCCTCTCAAGTATTGGCAATCTCCTCGGTGAAAGGGACGCAAATCGTGCCGGTGTTGCTGCGAATGCTGCCATCCTCCTCTCTATTGCTGTTGCGATATTCTTAAGGTTCGCATCTTGTTCTTGTTGATTTCCTGCATGTGATGGCCATTTTGAAGTGGTGTCCTTCTGATCTTCCGAGCAACGTGGGGATATATGTTCAACAGTGATCCAGGTATGGGAAATATGATTAGTTTGCCTGCGAAGATTATTCATTGGAATTACCTTTTGCAAGCGGTCGTGAACCTCGTAGCCAATGTGCTCCCTGTGGTGGCACTCGTACAGATATTCGACGACTGTGGCGCTGTCATCTCTGGCATCCTGCGCGCAAGAGGCAAGCAAGTGCGTATCACACTTGATCATTTTCCGTCATTCCAATTTAAAAAACTGCCTAGATCCTGGGTGCCTTGATTAATATTAGGTAGGTTTGGCTGCCGGTCTGTCGAGGACATGCTGACTGACAACGTTTGACCGACAAGTGCATATTATTTTCTCGGTTTTCCTATCGGCCTTTGGTTGACGTTCACACGACACTGGGGTCTTTTCGGGCTGTGGTGGGGTTTGACTATCGCGATGGCTTGGGTTTCGGTGCTTGGTACGTATCTCTGTATGTCGACGGATTGGCAAGAAGAGGCGGTGAAGGTGAAGACGCGTTTGGCGGGCGACAAGACATTTCAACAGGGGCAGAGGGACGGAGAATATGGTCGCATAGACTGATACGATCGTGCATGATAGACGTTTCCATGGTACAAGATGACAAAGGGAAAGGACCAAGACAGACGGCCTTCTATTACATATCTTGATGTTTTTACGGTGAAAAATATAAACGATTTGACGTCGGAGGTATTGTGTGCGGGATGCTGGATGCGCAATAGTTGGCCGACAAGATGCTGCTCGACTGGTCCGAGAACCAACCCCGGCGGAAGTCGCGACTGTGGAGCGATGAGTGTTGTCGAACTCGGTATCACATAGAGGTGTAGTCTCGAGTTACAGGACGTCAGCCACTGATCACCTGCATGCGTGCCCCACTCGCGCCGAGTATCCTCCCTAGCGTATAGTCTATACACAGTTCCTACACATGCTCTACTAACGAATTCCAAGAGGACCGACCGTTGCAGCAATGAACAGATGCACGCGACCGAAAGTCCATAGCGGCAAACGAAATAGCCTCAACAGAGACTGCAGCAATTGCTGAATCTTCTTTATATTATATCATTCTGGTTATTCATACATGCTCCGAGACATCGCACACGACGCGTGCGAGAGCACAAGACAGTCCCCGATGGCACGTTTCTCTACACGAAGCACGATTACCCGGCTTTTGATAATATATGGAATAAAAATCGATGTATCAGATTGTTGTCCTTGGAGAGAACATGGGTGAGAACTATGCCGTGGCATACGAGCATAGAAGAACGCTGTCTTACCGTTTCACTAGGTCGTAGCAGGTGAGCGCCCGAGACTTACCCATGGATAGCCCATGTCCTTGCGCATCAGGAACAAGTGCATGCCCACAGTCATGAACAAGACCTGTCACCACACACCGTTCGTCGGTCTCGGTATACTGTACCATGCTGCTCGAAAGCGACGCGAGGCAACAGTGAAACGAAACGCACGTTGAAACCAATTAGCGCGAGAGCGACACCTAAATCCTTCCAGTGATGTCCATATGATACACCGATGGTCGACTGCAACCACTCGTCCGTCGTCCGGAAGGGACAAAATGCGCACTCGGTGGTCGCGTTCGGGTCGACAAGGTAATCCCCCGCGAAGGAGATGTATGGGTCCATGTACGCGCTGCAGCTCATGCCTGACGGTGATCTGATCGTAACGAGCTCAATGGGGCACAGGTGATCAATTGGTCGCCTATAACTGGGGGGGCCGAAGGACGTCAGCACAACGTCCATTCGATCGTGATGCACCAGAGAGGCTCACCTTGTCCTAGGAAACCCTCAATGATATAGGTTAAGAAGGAAACGCGGTACGCCCAGCACCACCACCCTAATTGAGAATACGTTTGTAGGACGCCGGCACTTTGATATTACCCCCCATTCATCAGCGCAATTGAGGTGCACTATGCCTCAAGAGAGCGAAACATACAACAGAGCAGCAAATGCAAACAGACCACTGGTCAGCGCAATTGCAATGGTCCCATTGAGAGAGAACACCGCGACAGCTTGCATGAGGGTGGTATAGTGCAACAGAAACACGACACAGAAAAAGAGGTCGAAACCGGAGGTCCAGTACCAACAGAAAAAGAACAGGGACGAGCTAAGGATGTCCCATGGGAGTTCGATCAGAATCCGAGACAAGAGGAACGTAAACAAGGTGAACGTCTTCGAGGGACGCTCTCGAACTTCTTACACGGTTCGGCTCTCAATAAATTTGGCCTGCAAGTGCAGTGTCAATGACATACAAACCGCGGCCGCCAAAAGACCGACTACGTTCATGGAACATTAGCCTGCTTCACGCGTTTGGAATAGTACACGGGAGACACGCACAAAGAGCTTGTCCTGACAGCCCTGCAAAGAATATCTCGCTCCAAAGAATGTAATTCCCATAAGGAATCCGGCAGCAGTGAAGGTGGTTAGCCTTGAATAGATGTACGTCGGACTTCGCCAATAACACACGAGACCACGGTGAGTGAGTAACACGAGTTGCTTCATCCAAGAGTTCGCGAACTCGGAATGTGACCTAGTGCTTACGATAGGACGAGACTGTCCTTCTTGATGAATGCGTTCAGTATCGAGATCTAGTTTCGCTGCTTCTGGGGAATAATTCCAGACTTGATGCCAGTCGATCGTACATGTTGCTGTTGCGCCAGCTCCAATGACGTCCAACATATACTCGGCTCTGAATGGTACACAGTAAGCCTCATCCACTCATCCACAACCACCAATCCAAGCACTCACGGGTTTGCGCCTCCAGTACAACAAGGTGCACCGTGCCTTTCCAAGTATTCGATCAGAGTTATTGACCTCTCCCCGATATCACCAAAGTAGACCGTCTGTCCACTCTTACGCAGTGCAGACTGTGAGTCGAGACCAGACGTGGGTTCGTCAAGGAAGAGCAGCAGTTCCAGCTAGGTATCCCCACATCAGCCAACTGCGACAAAAATGTAAGTGTTCGAGGAATCTACCTTGGCAGCGAGCTCGACGGCGATAGTGGTATGTTTCCTGTGCTCGACACCGAGTGAACCAACGATGGCATTTGCGTGAGCTTCTAGTCCACACATTTTTAAACAATTGTCGACGTTAATTATGAACGACGGAGCGTGAGGAGAATTAAGAGAGATGGATGGGCACGAAGACACACTAGGCTTCTTTTTCTGCTATCGGGATGGACGTGGGTTGTCGAAGGATCGCAGAGAAGAGAAGGGCCTCGCGAACGGTCGATTGTGGAGTGTGACTGTCAAACTGCTGAACGTGTGCGGTCTGGGCGCGGAAGTCTGCGGGGAGTGGATGGCCGTCGACCAGACAGTCACCGCGCACGACTACGACCTTGGTTCTCTGTGCGAGTACATTGAGTAATATAGTCTGTGGGACGTAGTCAGGGTGAGGGCCAATACTACTCACGGATGGAATTGCCTACCTTCCCTGTGCTGGACTCGCCCATCAATGCGGTCAATGTTCCGGGGACGACATAGCTAGAGACGCCATCGAGTAGCCTACGGATCTCCCCTTTAGATACTGGAACCCCGTACTGGATATTCTTCCACGAAAGGATGTTGGCTTGCCCTGGTTTGAAATTGTCTGCGGTGCTCTTGTCAGTGATATTATACTCTTGTTTCTGACGTCGTTCATCTGGCGCAACTACGTATCCGGGTCCTGATAGCACAAGTGTCGTACACGTCCCGTTGATGCTACGGAATTCGTTGACAATTATGGATTCGAATGCATAGCGGAGCGACTGTTGTAATACGACATAAACACAAATAGGAATGAAATACATGTCAGCGCACGCACATTGACGTAGGTGATCCAGCGAAACGCCCCAACGATGTTCCTCGTAGAGATAGCATAGACATTGTACAAAACCAGGCTCAGCAGCATCAGTCCGGCTAGCGAGAGAGCGGACGATTCAGTCGTGGAGAAGGCTACAATACTTCTGAAGAAAGTCTTCATCACCAGTGTCACAGTGAAGATGGACAAGAAAAACGTGCCATGAGGACCGTGAACCATAACCGTGTATCAAAAATGAAACCAGAAAGACGACATACAGAAACTGTTGCACTGTTTTTTGCAGACCGACCAAATAGTAGAGAATTACCGTCATGGCGACAGTGGCAATCAAGGTGATTGGAATGTCGACGATGGTGTAAGCTAGAATCTCGACGAAGGGATAATACAAAGCTCCTGTTTGATGACGGAGGACGATTAGGTGCTGAGGAAACAGACCAGGGATTTCAGCCAGGGACAAGGTAGAGCCACAGAACAAGGCGCTATCAGAAACAACACTCATCATGCTTGTATCGGGGCTTCGTAGGATATTCCATACAAGTAGAGCAAACTACCCCACGAAAAATATGCACTTGTGTTGTTGGCAATTTGGAAGAACACGGTCCCAATAAGGACAGCCTGGATAACCTGCATCCTGTAGTTGTTCGTAGATGAGTGTCTAACAAACATGCGGAATCAATACGACGATCACAGACCCCACTTGGACAGA
>JBBPKN010001621.1:0-14073 GCA_038089275.1 Pulveroboletus cf. rosaemariae | reverse complement strand
AGATTCATCGGAGATCCGATCGGGAGATGCATCTATCATCTGAGATACTAGATCCAACCATAAGTGTAACCCCAACCATGCGAATAGAATATTAAATAGAATGCTTAACCATAACCTAGGGTTTATCCTTGTTTGGCAATAAAGTCCCACGGTCACGTGCTTGTCAGGTGACTGCACGATAGCGTTTGTAACAACAACACTTTGTTTGTCACCTTTCACTTGTCTTGAAGCTTACCTTTGGTTTGCTTTATCCTCTTTATTTACAGCAAGGTCTATGCCTGTCCCTACCCAGGCCTAGTGTAACAGATCCATCCTTCTTCCAGACAAAAAGGACAGGAGTAGCATAAGCAAATGCAGAGGGTCAGATGAAACTGGTAGCAAGATGTTCATCTAGAAAAGTCCTGAGTGCTTCAAGCTCAGAGGGTGATAGAGAATAGGTGGTGCTGACAGGTGGTAAGGTGCCTTTTTCCAGCTCAATCTTTAGATCAAATTTGTGGTAAGGAGCAAGAGTAGACACCTTGATTTTGCTAAATACATTGGCAAAGTTGTTGTATTTCTGGGGAACTCTGGAAAGGTCAGCTGGAGAAAAAGCAATGGAAGCAGAATGGAAATGACTCTCCAGGGGTCAGAGCTGTAGATAGAATGGGACTGAGCCATCAAGGCTACAGATATATGTGAATGCTAATGAGCTGAGTAGCTCAATCAACAGAGGTTTGGGGTCATGGGAACATGGTGAATTGGGTTTGGAATCAGCTTGGGGCAGAGAAACCAGAGGCTGCAGAGGTAAGCTTGGGGGTGTTGGCATGTTTGGTTTGAATGATCAGAACAAGATATAACTTGATATCCAATTAATCAATGGATTGTAGTGGGCAAGCCAGTTGTGTCCTAGAACAAGAGAACTAGATCCATCCAACAGAGTGACATAGAATGTCATTGGAGTAATATCACTGGTGTCAAAACAAACAGAAAGATCAATGGCATTCATAATCATAGAATTGAAAGAGCCATCAAATAGTCAGAGCTGCAATGGAGGAACAGAATAAGTTGGAAGATTGTAAGTACTGACTAACTTGGTGTCTATGAAGCAGTCTGAAGAATCAGAGTCAATCAGGACAGAAAATGGAGGAATTTTATGTGAAACAAGGGTAATGAGAGGCATAAGTAAAGTATTATCTAGTAGAATAGATGCATTAAGTTTAACCTCCAGTAAAGCACAGGAAGAATTAATGCAACCTCCAGCCCATGCAGAGTCTTGAAGGCTGTGGACTATTTTTTCACCTTTGAGATAGAGGCCTCTGGTTTGGTTTCTGGAGCAGAGGTTTTGGCAACATGAGCTTTGGCTGCCTTGGAGGAAGACTTGGGGCAGTCCTTTGCTATATGCCCTGCAATTCCACAGAACAAACAGAGGTGATTCTCCAGTCGACACTTGTGTTTTTTAGTAGTAAGCTTACCATTCTTACCAAGCTTGGATGATAAGTCCTGTTTCTGGGAAATGGATGACTTGGAGGAGCTGGGGTAATTAGCTGACTTGTTCCTTGATTCATTAGGACCAGAGGTTGAAGTGGAGGATGCAGTGGATTTATCAGAGGACTTGGATGGATGAGATGACTTTCCTTGTTGGCTGAGTTCGGATTTGCACTCCTAGTAGCAAGCATCAATGGTCTGTGCCAGCTGGCACAGCTCAATGAGTGTTGGAAGCTTGCCAACATGGGAAAGGTTATCTTTGATGTGATCTGGCAGACCATTATAGAAATAGTGGCAGAGGACACCTTCTTCATAGCCCTGGACTTGGGATGTAATTCTGTTAAACTTAACTACATATTTGTTGATTCATTGACCATTCTTCATAGTCAACTGGTCTAGCTGGTGCTCTGCATCTCCAACTGGGTCATGGGGTCTGAAGTTGGTCTGGAGTTTCTGAATGAACTCCTTATAATTGTCCATCCACAAGGGGCAGAAGTCAGGGTCTTCAGTAAGGAGGAGGTCAGGCTCAAACCATTCCAATGCCATGCCCTTAAGGTAGGACTGAGCATAAGTGACCTTGGCTTAGTCATTGGCAAAGGCTTTGGGATAATCCTGGAAATTTAATTCACATTGCACCAGAAAAATGTGGAGCTTCTGAGGATCAGTTTCATCAAACTGGTCTGGTTCCTATACTTTGGTTCACTGCAATGTTTCAGGGGTATGATGGGAAGAGCGAGCTAATCCACAGATGGCACTAGCAAGATTGGTGATAGTGTCATGGTGAATAGGAATAGGTTCCAGGTCTGGAAAAGGTTCAGGATCATCCTTTGGAATATTGGAATATCCATTGGAGGGGTTATCTCCAGGTTCATCTGGTACTTCTGGCTGGGTGCCACAATTGTCAGGGGTGTGGGGAGGTTGAGGAACCTTGGAACCATCAGGGACTTCATCAACTTAAGTACTAGGTGTGGATGAGTGGAAGGGAGCAGGAGCCTGTGAGGCTGAGCCTGGTGCACAGTGAGCAGAGAAGCTCTTAAACTGATCTAGGACAGCATGGGAGCAAGCCCTGGTTACACAGATAGACATGATAGCAGTACCAGCACAAGCAGGAGTTTGAATATACTGTTATAAACATTTCAATGTACTTTGGGGGTACTCCAGATAACTCTGGAGTGAACAGGGCTTGGCTTCACCTTATGTGGTGCGCTCTTATGCCAGTACTGAGTGCCCTGATTTACAGAGGGGTTGGAAACTATTGGAGGTTCAGGATTAGCTGAAGAGCTTTTTCCCAATAAGAGGCATGATGTTAAGCTGTGGAATAAGTTGAGGGACTTTAGGATAGAGTATGACATCAAGTTGTAAGGCAGAAGGGGTCTGGAGGGGATTATAATGTTGTATTATGGTTGATATTCAAACTAAAGTACAAGATACAGAACTTCAGTACTTATATCTCAGGGAGACAGATTATCTAAGAAGAGAATGGAGATATGAAAGGAGTTGTCTCATAAGCGAAGCAGGTGCCAATGCATCCTGGATATGAATGAAGATGTCAGAGGAGACAACATTGAATAATGTCAAACTGAAACTAAGTGACAACAGGGAGAAGCATGGTACAAAGGAACAGGAACAGAAAGTGAGGTTGGAGGAACAACAGAGTTGTATCAGAGTTAGTATAGGTAAAGTTGTAATCAATCATTAGGTAGAAGAAGATGGAGGTAAAGGGAACTAGGAAACATGCAGCTTAAAGCATAGGGGCAACCAGAGTTGTATTAAAGGCATAGTGGAGTTGATCCATTGGCATGGGATATGACACAATGACCTATTTCTTAAACCTTCTAAATGTCATTTTGCACAGTCACAAGTTGATTATTTAGGAATGGTTGTATCTAAAAAGAGGGTACAAATGCAGCTTAACAAGACCAGTGCTGTCCAAAGCTGGCCCATTTCATGAATGGTCAAACAAATTCAAGCATTTTTAGGATTAGCCAATTACTATTGTCACTTTGTTCCTAATTTTGCCAATATCACTTGTCCTCTCAACTCTCTTACCAAGAAAGATGTCAAATTTGAATGGACAACTGCTTGCATGACAGCCTTTGTGCATCTCAAGGAAATCCTTATATCTAATCCCCTTCTTTGCTACCCTGACTCCTCCAAACCTGTTTGTATTGAAACAGATGCATCAGAGATTGCCATTGGTGCAGTCCTATCTTATCAACAAGAAAATGGCTTATGGCAACCAGCTGCATTTATCTCTTATTCCTTGGATATGGCCAAATTAAATTACCCAATTTATAACAAGGAACTTCTCACCATCATTCATGCCTTATGTGATTGGCATCATTATCTCATCAGATGCAATTCTTTTGAAATATGGACTGACCATAAAAATTTGAAATATTGGAAACATCCTCAAGATTTCTCACTCCAACAAGCTTATTGGCAAGCCATGCTTGCAGAATTTAATTTCAAGATGATTTATAAGCCTGGTTCTTCCAATGGTAGAGTGGATGCTTTATCTCAGAGACAAGACCATTTTAATAACAAGCCAGACCCCAATAAACAAGTTCTTATGCTTTCTCCCTCAGTGTTTCAATGAGCTATTGTTTTTTCTTCTTCTTTCTTTTCTCAAGTTCAAGCTGCATCAGTGGACCTTCAACTTTCACCCCACTGGTGTTATAGTCCAGAAAACAAAGTTTATTTAAATCAAAACAACCAAATTTTTATTCCAAATGAATTACAAATAGAAGCTCTTAATTTGTTTCATTCTTCTCTGCTAGGCAGTCATTCAGGTCAAGATCATACTGTCACATCCTGTGCCAACGGGTCAACTCTGCTATGTCTCTGATGCAACTCCAGTTGCTTCTATGCTTTAAGCTGCATGTTTCCTAGTTTCCTTTACCTCTGTCTTCTCCTATCTAATGATTGATTACAACTTTACCTATGCTAACTCTGTACCATTCCAATACAACTCCATTGTTTCTCTGACCTCACTTTCTGTTCCTGTTCCTTTGTGCCACACTTCTCCCTGTTATCACTTAGTTTCAGTTTAACATTATTCAACATTGTCTTCTCTGACATCTCCATTTGTATCCAGAATGCATTGGCACCTGCTTTGCTTATGAGACAACTCCTTTCATATCTCCATTCCCTCCTTAGATAATCTGTCTCCCTGAGGTATAAGTACTGAAGTTCTGTATCTTGTATTTTAGTTTGAATATCAACCATAATATGACATTATGATCCCCCCCAGATCTCTTCTGCCTCACAACTTGATGTTGTACCCTACCCTAAAGTCCCTTAACTTATTCCACAGCTTGATATTATGCCTCTTGTTGGGAAAAAGCCCTATGGCCAATCCCAGATCTCTGATAGTTTCTGACCCCTCTGTAAATTGGGGCACTCAGTACTAGCATAAGGGCACACCACATAAGGTGAAGCCAAGCCCCATCCACTCCGGAGTACATTGAAACATTTATAACACATACTAGACATGCAATAGCAAGATTTTATTATTGGCCTGGTCTCAAGGAAGATGTAGCATCATTTGTTTCACATTGTTCTTCTTGTGCTATGTCTAAGGGATTAGAGTCTATTATTCCAATAAAGCAACTTCCCATAGCTTTGGCACCATGGGAAGATATTTCAGTGGACTTTATTACAGGATTACTTATTTCAAAGGGATTTGATGCAGTTATGGTAGTGGTGGATCAATTTTCCAAGGAAGTTGTTTTTATTCCATGTTCTTCTTCTATTTCTTCTCTTGGTATGGTAGAACTTTTCAGAGATCATGTCTGGTCCAGACATGGTCTTCCTTCTATGATAGTATCAGACAGAGGCCCTTAATTTGTCTCAGAATTCTTCAAATAGCTGAACAAAATACTTCAGATCAAACAGAAGATTTCTACAGCTTATCACCCATGAACAGATGGTCAAACAGAATGAATTAATCAAGAAATGGAAACATATTTAAGGAGTTTTATTGCAAAAAGGCAAGATTAATGGGCAGACTGGATAAAGATGGCCAAATATCACCACAATAATTCATACTCAACCTCTACCAAAACAACTCCCTTCAAAATCATGAAAACATATCATCCTTGAATGGGATTTGAAGCCCTGCCACATACTGTTCCTTCTTTCTTATTTCTCAGAGATATGTCTAAAACATTCAAAGAAGTCAAAGAAGCATTAGATCAAACAAAAGAAAGAATGGAAATTCAAAACAGAATTAATATGCCTCAGTATCAAAAAGGCCAATTAGTTCTGCTTTCCACAAAGAATTTATCACTTTCTTATCCATCTAAAAAGTTAACCAAGAAATGGATTGGTCCTTTTGAAATACTTGAGGTTATTCCACATGCAGTTTGTCTTAAACTGCTGAAAACCATGAGAATTTATTTCACTATCAATATTTCAAGGATCAAAGCCTATCTTCCTTCTTTGAATAAACAAGACATTCTCATACCTGATCCAATTATTGTCACTGAAGAAGGCCACAAAGAATATGAAGTTGACCATATAGTGGATTCACATATTCACAAGGGCAAACTGGAATATTTGGTCCATTGGACTGGATATAATGAAACAGATCATACCTGGCAAACAAAAGATAATTTGGTCAATTCTCCAGAGCTTATTAAAGAATTCCATCAACTTTATCCTTCTGCTCCTCCTCATCTTTTCACTTTGGATCAAACTTCATTCCTTTTATTATTTAAACCATATGACAATTACATAGAAGTTCAACCATTATGGGTGTCTCATCTGGAATCCAAGACCTAAAAAGGGGGGTAGTGTTATAGTCCGCATTTTTCAATTTTTGATCATGTGACTTTATCTTATCTTTCCACATGGTTATCTAATCATTTATCTTATCTAGGCATGTGACAGGTCACATAACAGGTCTAGACCCAGGGCATAGAGTTAGCCTCATGCCTTCAGCCTTGTTTTCATTTCCATCCTTCTTCTATTTTAGAAGCATTACTTTTATTCAGCCATTGGCTATTCTCACAAATGCTTCTTTTCCATTTGATGGTGCCTCAGGGTCTGTGGGAATTCTCCCATCAGGGTCTTGGTCTGTGCACCTTTCTGTATAGTATAAATACTGTAGCTCTAGCATAACTCAAGCTCCAGTCTTGAGCATTTGTATCATCAAGTGCAAGTGCCTCTATATACTCATATAACTTTTGCTTTACTCTCATCTCATTGACACTGATAAGCCCTTGTCTAGGGTTAGCTTCTCCTTGTATCAAATCCAATACCAAAGAACATAACAGTCATGCCATTTGGGCTCACCAATGTTCCTGCAGCTTTCTAGTGGTTTATCAATTCTATCTTTGCCAATCTTCTTGATGTTTCAGTGATCATTTATTTGGATGATATCCTAATTTTCTACACTGACCAGACATCTTATACTGAGCATGTTCACAAAGTCCTCTGCCACCTCTGAAAGCACAGCCTTTTTGCCAAACCTGAGAAATGTGAATTCTATACTGATTTCACTGAGTATCTTGGGTACCTGCTCTCTTCTTTCAGGCTCATGATGTCCTCTGAAAAGGTTCAATCCATTCTGGATTGACCTGAGCCTCACAAGATTAGGGATATCCAGTTCTTCCTCAGTTTCACTAACTTCTATTACCACTTCATCTGGGGCTACTCCAACATTATTGTTCCCCTGACTTACCTCACTGTCATATCCTGGACCTCTGACCCAACTCTGACCCCATCCTGACCTGGCTTACAATTGGTTTTCATACCTAGTAAGCTACTCTAGCCCTCTGACACCTCTCCAGGCAACTCTGGCCCTCCATCACCATTCCAGTCTTTCCCAGCTATGCATGTATGCTTCCTGCCCCTTAGCATTATACACTCCCCTGGGCTTCTGCTCCCACTTTGCCCCATTCTGCTTCCAGTCTATCTCTGCTCCAGTTAAGTACTACCCTAGTTCCCCTTTGTCATCTCTGAACCATCCTGATATAACTCCATTACCATTCCTGATCTCAGTTACCATTACCATCATTGTTACTATTCCTGTTCCATTCCTGTTCCTTGCTTTCCCCTGTTTCATCCTGTTACCCTTTAGTTTCAGTCTGACATAATTGGACATTGTCTTTCCTGACATCTCCATTTGTTTCCTAGATATCTAGATATCTGCTTTGCTTTTGAGTTTGCACTTGTCTTATTTTGTTACACTCCTAGATAGTTCTGCCTTGCTAAGGTATAAGTACTGTAGTTTTGTATCTTGTACCTTAGTACAAATATTGACAAAAACAACAGAAACACCCTCTTATTGTTATCCTTACTCTGCTCAAGCCCTTGGGCTCACTCTGACCCTCTGAGTTACTCCAGAGTACCTCCAAGGCTATGCAATATCCTTGAAGAAGTCATAAGGTCTCACCCCCATGACTAGGCTTGACTCTTCTTGTCCTGCCTGTCTCTTTTGTTGAGCATAGAGACAGCCTTCTTACCCACCTCCAACATCTATGTAAATTGGGACACCAGAGAAGTGCAAGGATGCACCATATAAGGTGAAGTCAAGTTCCATTTGACCATTGAAACCCTTTCTAGATTTTCCCAGAGCCCTCTGGAGTTCTGACCTTCCTTCAGTGTCAAGGGTTTCATTTAAAAAGGAACTGGTTAAAAGTATACTTGTTTTGGTATAGGTTTTAACAGTCTCTTTTTAGTGGGATGAAAGTTTTAACACTCACCCACAAGTCTGCTCATTGGGATTTCGATGCTTCTTGTTGTGCTACTTTCCAGCACCTCAAGGATGCTTTTACTTCTGCTCCTATTCTGACCCATTGGGTCCCCAATGCTCCTCTCATTGTTGAGACTGATACCTTCAACTACACAATTACTGGAATCCTCTCACTCTGGTGCCTGGGTGACAAGGTCTGCTCTGTTGCTTTCTATTCACATATGCTTACTGTGCCAGAACTCAACTATAATACCTGTGATAAGGAGCTTCTTGCTATTTTTGCTGGATTCAAGACCTGGTGTCATTACTTTGAAGGTTCTGGTTCTCCAGTGGATGTTGTTACTGATCACAAGAACCTGGAATATTTTGCTACATCTAAACTTCTGACCTGCCAGCAAGCCCAGTGGTCAGAGTTTCTTTCTCAGTTTAATCTGATCATCCATTTTTGCCCTGGCCATTTAGGTGCTAAACCTGATGCTTTAACTAGATGATGGGATGTCTATCTTAGAGAGGGGAATAGTGACTATGCCCTTGTCAATCTGCATAACTTCTGGCCCATGTTCACACAGGAACAACTTGCTGTATCCCTCCAGGCTTTCTCCCTAGCATCTCTAGTATTCTGGTCTGCATCTCTCTTTGACATTGAAACCCTCCATTGTGACATCATCTCAGCACTCCCTTCTGACTCCACTGCCTCTACCCACTTCTCCAGTATCCTCTCATCCAACTCTCATTGGTTTAGAGACCTAGAAGGTTTCTTGCATCTGGACAACCATATCTATGTCCCCAATGCTTCTGACCACTGCCTCCAGATCCTCCACTACAAGCATGAACACCCCTTATCTGGACACTTCAGTCAGAATCAGACACTGGAGCTTATTCACCAAGAGTATACCTGGCCTGGAATTTGAGCATTTATCAAGGAATACATTTCTTTATGTACAGCTTGCACCTGTGCCAAGGTATTCTGTCACAAACCCTATGGTTTCCTCAAGCAGCTCCCCATTCCAGAAAAGCCATGGAATTCCATCTCTATGGATTTCATTGAACAGCTCCCAGCTTCCTCTTGTTACTCTGCCATCCTTGTTGTTGTAGATTGTCTATCAAAGCAGTGCATCTTCATTCCTACAGACAACAAGGTGACCTCCCCAGAGCTTGCTAAACTCTTCTTACTCCATGTGTTTTCCAAACATGGAGTTTCCTCCCACATTATCTCCAATCAAGGTTCTGAGTTTGTTTCCCATTTCTTCCATTCTCTGGGTCAAGCCCTCAATATCCATCTCCACTTCACCTCTGGGTATCATCCAGAGGATGACAGTCAAACTGAGTGAATGAACCAAACTCTGGAGCAGTATCTACATGTTTATTGCAACTATCAGCAGGACAACTGGTCTGAACTCCTGCCCCTTGTGGAGTTCACTTATAACAATGCCCCTAATGCTACCACAGGTGTTTCCCCTTTCTTTGCAAACAAGGGCTACCATCTGAACATCTCTGTGCACCCAAAACATGATCTCACCTCTACCTGAGCTTGAGAATATGCCATTGACCTCAACTCTCTCCATGCCTTCCTTTATGAAGAAATAGCTGCCACCCAAGTCAGATACCAAGGACCTGCAGATGCCCAACAATCTCTGGTACTGGACTTTAAAGTAGGTGACCAGGTATTTGTCAAGGCTAAGTACTTCAGGACTACATGGCCATTCAAGAAACTCACTGAAAAGAACTTAAGTCCTTATTCCATTATTACTTAGGCAGGCTTGCTGTCCTTTACACTCCATCTCCCAGAGAACATGAAGTCTGTTCATCTGGTCTTTCATGTTTCTTAACTTGAACCCTCTGTCCCCAACATAATCCCAGATCACATGCAATTACCCCCACCACCAGTTAAGATTGACAGTGAACCAGAGTTTGAGATCTTCGAAATTCTAGACTCAAAAATAGATCATAGGTGAAGGAACTGCAAATTACTATATTTGGTTAAGTGGTTAGGTTATAAGAATACTAATGAGGAGATCTTATGGCTTCTTGTCACTGAATTAGAGCATGCTTTCAAGATCGTTGAGGAGTTTTATCTCTATTACCTGAACAAACCTGGGCCATCTTATAATTAACCAACTGTGTAGTGAATCTAGTGATCTAGTCACAAGACCCTTTACCTATTCTATGATTGCCTTTTTGATCTCCTTGTCTACCATGGAAATTTTGCCAACCTCTGCACAAAATTCTGACAGCTCCACTGTCACCTTGTCCACCTCCCTATCCTCACTCCCTGAACTCCTGGCTTCTCCAGTCTCCTCCACCCATGCCATTCCTAACACATTAACCAGCCACTCCAGCAGTTGATTCTTGCATTTGACCTCTTACTGTATCTTCCTGCCCACCTCTCTTATTAACACCTCCATTAGGCAACAGCCCTTAGCCACCTGCTGAAGACCTTCCTCTGTTTCCTCTGAGTCTGCCCTGCTATTGGGCACCCCTTCCTCTTCCACCTTCCATTTTTACTTCCTCTCTGGCTTCTCTTGGCCAGGGCAGTCACACCTCACCTTTGCCTCTATACAGGCAAGGCATGATGTTGACTTGCCTGGGCCCACCTGGCACTCCAGTCCCCAGTTGTCACACCTCCAGCACCCTGGTCCCTCTTTTGCTCTCCTCTTGCCATTGATGTTACTTGGCTCTATCTGAGCTTGATGAAGCTCCTTCACCTAAGCCAGTTTTAAGCACTAGATCCTGACCACATTTCCAGTACTCACTCATTTCCAGACTGCCACTACTGCTTTCTGAGCCTTCTTCACTTTTTTCCATGCCTTCTTTTCTTTCCTTACTTTTCTCCACCACTTCTGCTTGGCATACTTAGCATTGCCAAGCTCCTTTTCATCTTCAATGCACTCCTCCAGGTGCTCATCAGACCAGATGTGAATGTTGGTGAATAAAGACATGATAAGAGGAACAAGTGTGGAAGTCTCTGGAATGGTATTTGCTTTTATGGATTCTGGCCAGCTAAATCCTGATGCCCACTCCACTCACTTATTTATTGAGGGCATGTGTTTCACAGCCTTCAGGGGTTTAGGCCTTAAGAGGGGAATACTATCACTGTTATAATGCACTTTTTCATTTTTACTCTTTTTTTGACTTATCTTCACACTACTGTAGCTCTTCACATTGTCATATCACATGACCCTTTTACTTTTTCACCTTTTCACTTCTTCACAATTTCACCTTTTCACATTTCACATCTTCACATGGCACAAGTCTAGAGCAATCTAGACTATGCTGTCAGGCCTCATGTTTGCTTCATGGATTTCTAGGTCCCTGCTCTCTTTATACTATTGGTTGGCTTACTGTACATTACTTTAGGGCCAGCACCATTTACATGGTCTGTGTGCAGTCTGTAGCAATATAAAAGAAGGTCAGCTCAAACCTGAGTTTTCCCAGTCTTGCATATTTGAACCTTCCTGTTCTTGTTCTACTTGGCTCTTATTATTTCTCTACACTTTGCCTAGTTCAGTGTTACTAGCATAAAAGCACTACTCAGGACTTAGGAAGATCAGCATACACCAAGAGGTTAGGTGTTTAGGTCAACACATCAAGCTGTTGCATTTCAATCACATCCCATGCCAATAGGTCAACTTCACTATGTCTCTGGTACAACTCTGGTTGCTTTTATGCTTTAAGCTGCATATTTCCTAGTTCCTTTTACCTCTGTCTTTTCCTATCTAATGATTAATTACAACTTTACCTATGCTAACTCCATACCATTCCAATACAACTTCATTGTTCCTCTGACCTCACTTTCTGTTCCTGTTTCTTTGTGCTGCACTTCTTCCTATTATCATTTAGTTTCAGTTTGACATTATTTAACATTGTCTTCTCTGATATCTCCATTTGTATCCAGGATGCATTGACACCTGCTTCACTTATGAGACAACTCCTTTCATATCTCCATTCCCTCCTTAGATAATCTGCCTTCCTAAGGTATAAGTACTGTAGTTCTGTATTTTGTACTTCAGTTTGAATATCAACCATAACACAATGTTATGATCTCCCCAGACCCCTTCTGCCTCACAACTTGATATTGTACCCTACCCTAAGTCCCTCAACTTACTCCACAACTTGATGTTATACCTCTTGTTGGAAAAAAGCTCTATGGCCTATCCTGGACCTCCAATAGTTTCTGACTTCTCCATAAATTGGGGCACTCAGTACTAGCATAAGGGCACACCACATAAGGTAAAGCCAAGCCCTGTTCACTTCAGAGTTATCCAGAGTACCCCCAGAGTATATCACAACATTTATAACACTTTCTCTGCTTTGATCTCCAATACTAAGAAGTTGAAGAATAAGTCAGCCAGTTTCTCTAATTTCTTCAAGTTATCCACCCTTCAGAAGCAAGACTTATTATCTAAGCTTGGTAAAAACAGTAAGCTTACTGCTAAAGAATGCAAGTATTGTTTCAAGAATCATCTTTGTATATTCTGCAGTATTGCTGGGCATAGAGCAAAGGACTGCCCCAGATTTTCCTCCAAGGTAGCCAAAGCTTGTGCTGCCAAGATCTTTGCTTCAGAAGCTAAACTGGAGGCCTCTGCCTTGAAGGTGAAAAAATAGTCCATAGCCTCTGTGACTTTGCATGGGCTGAAGGTTAGACTTAATGTATCTGCTCTTTCTTATCATAATTTTCTTATGTCTCTTGTTACCCTTGTCTCTCATGAAATTCCTCCATTTCCTGCCCTAATTAACTCTGGATCTTCAGATTGTTTTGTAGACATCAAGTTAGTTGGCATCTATAATCTTCTGATCTATTCTGTTCCTCTGTTGCAGCTCTGATTTTTCAATGGCACTTCTAATTCTATGATTACCAATGCCATTGATCTCTCTATTTGTTTTCAAACCAGTGTTATTACTCTGATGATATTTTATATCACTTCATTAAATGGATCTAGTTTTCTTGTTCTAGAATATAACTAACTTACCTGCCACAATTCATTGATTGACTGGGTTTTGAATCATATCTTGTTCTAATTATCTGAACCAAACATATCAATACCTCTGAGCTTACCTCTGCAGCCTCTGGTTTTTCTAATCCATACTGACACTGATACTGATTCATTATGTTCCTCTAACTCCAGACCTCTGTTAATTGAGCTACTCAGCTTGTCAGTATTCACACATACCTGTAGTTTCAATGGCTCAGTCCTGTTCTGCCTATAACTCTGACTTCTGGAGAGTAATCTTCTGTTAAAACTTTTTTTCCACTAAAAAAGAGACTTTCAAAACCTATATCAAGACAAGTATACTTTTAACTAGTTCCTTTTTAAATGAAACCCTTGATGCTGAAGGAAGGTTAGAACTCTGGGGGGCTCCAGAGAGCTCCAGGGGAATCTAGGAAGGGTTTTAATGGTCAAACAGGACTTGGCTTCACCTTATGTGGTGCACCCTTGCACTTCTCTGTTGTTCCAATTTACATAGATGTTGGGGATAGATAATAAGGCTGTCTCTATGCTCAACAGGAGAGACAGGCAAGACAAGGAGAGTCAAGCCTAGTTATGGGGGTGAGACCTTGTGACTCCTTCAAGGATATTACTTGGCCTTGGAGGTACTCCAGAGTAACCTGGAGGGTCAGAGTGAGCCCAAGGGCTTGAGCAGAGTGAAGATAACAACAAGAGAGTTTTCTGGTGTTTTTGTTGATATTTGTACTGAGGTACAAGATACAGAACTACAGTATTTATACCTCAGTGAGGCAGAACTATCTAGATATGTAACAAAATGAGACAAGTGCAAACTCAGAAGTGAAGCAGATATCTAGATATTTAGGAAACAAATGGAGATGTCAGGGAAGACAGTGTCCAATCATGTCAGACTGAAACTGAAGGGTAACAGGATGAAACAGGGGAAAGCAAGGAACAGAAACA
>JBBPKN010001620.1:0-14079 GCA_038089275.1 Pulveroboletus cf. rosaemariae | reverse complement strand
TTAGTTATTGTTATAGTATACTTTTTAATTTTTTGATCACATGTCCTTATCTTATCTTTGCCATGTGGTTATCTAATCTTCTATCTTATCTAGGCACATAATGGGTCACATGACAGATCTAGACCCAGGGCATAGGATTAGCCTCATGTCTTTAGCCTGCTTTTTATTTCCATTCTTTTTTGCTTCTCTTTCATTTCAGAAGCTCTGCTCTCTTTCAGCCATTGGCTATTTTCATAGATGCTTCTTTTCCATTTGATGGTGTCTCAGGGTCTGTGGGAGAATTCCCATCAGGGTCTTGGTCCATGCACATTTTTGTACTATATAAATACTATAGCTTTAGCATATTTTAAGCCCCAGTCTTGAGTACTTGTATTATCTAGTATAGTGTTTACTCATATACTACTATTCTCTATCACTCTCATCACTTTGAATTCAACATTGTAAGCCCTTGTCTAGGGTTAGAAGATTGCTTGTACTCTGTCCAAGAATACCAACATAACACTTGCTGAAGACTATCTTACTAGTCAAGGGCATACTTCACAGAAGATCATTTGCATGAAAAAAAAAATCCTTGGAAAGATGAGGAGTAGCTTAAAGAGTTTATATTCAAGGCAGTTTTGGGATTTAAAGATAACAAACTAGAAAGGCAGTTGTTCCAAGCCAGATTTGATAAGTTTGACATGTAAATTAAAAAAAACTTCACCACTACTAAAGCAAGAGATTGCAAAGTAGCTACTACAGAAAAACTTCATTTGCTTAAATCATTAGCCTCTCTCAGAAAACCCTCATGAGTACCCAAGATCATAATTCAAACTGTTGAACTTTAACCTGTATGCCAGCAGTTCACAAGAAGGGCAATTAATCAAATTAGATTTAACTCTATTGAAGCATGGCCAATTCAATTAGTTATGCCAGCCTATCATATCCCATATCTCCAATCTGATTCCAACCCAGCTTATGCCTGGTCCTTGTATCCAGTAAGTCACACTAGCCCTCTGACTCCCTTCCATGCAACTCCAGCCCTCTGTTATTACTCCATCCCACTCCAGCAACACTTGTAAACATTCTGCCTTGCTATCAGTACAAGTATCTCTGGTCCTCTATTTCCATTCTTAAAATGCAGCTACTAATGCATTGACCTAATTCTAATACCTCCTTGGTGTGTGCTGACTATGATACTGAGTAGTGCTTTTGAATGTAGAAGCACAAGAACTAGGCAAAGAAAGAAAAAGAGAATAAGAGCCAAGGGACTTGTAGAACTGAAGGTTCAAGTGCACAAGACTGGGAAAATCCAGGCTTGAGCCAACCTCCTTTTATATTGCTATAGTATGCACACAGACCATGTAAATGGTACTAGCTCTAAATAATGTACAGTAAGCTAGCCAATAGCAGAAAAGGAGTGGGGATCTAGAAATACAGCAAGAAACAATGAGGCATGATATCAGAGTCTAGATTGCTCTAGATCTGTGATATGTGAAGAAGTAAAATAGTGAAGAGGTGAAATATGAAATGGTGAAGATATGAAATGGTGAAGAGGTGAAGAGGTCATGTGATGTGACAATGTGAAGAGCTACAGTTGTGAAAAGAAAGTGTCAAATAAGTAAAAATGAAAAAGTGCATTATAACACTACCCTGTCTTTAGGTCTTGAATTCCAGATGAGACAGGGTGAGTGAAACAGAAGTGGTCAAATTTTCATAGGCAAAGAAACATGATTGAAAATCCTTGAGTAATAATCCATGAAGTTTGCAAGAAACAGAGGGATTGCAAAGGTGAAAAGATGAAACAGCCTAAGGAGAGTTCTTGAAATGCTTCTCTGGTTTCCAAGTATGATCAGAGGCATTGTATCCTTTTCAATGGATCAAATACTCCAATTTCCCTTTTTTTAATCTTCAATCAACCACATATTCCACTTTCCATTCTTCATGTCCTTCTAATGTAATTTCCACAGGATCAGGACAAATAAGGGGTTCTTTGGGAAGGAAATCATGATATGGCTTGACTCTAAAGATATTAACAACTGGATGAATGTGAGTGTTTATAGGGAGTTGAAGTTTAACAGCATTTGATAGAACATCCAAAATGATATTGGAACCAATCCATTTCTGGGAAAGCTTTCTGGAAGGATAGGGAAGGGATAGATATTCTGTTAATAATTAGACTTTTTGACCAATCTGGTAATCAGGTGCCATAGATCATTTGGAATCTGCTACCTGAATCATCTTTTCCTTTGCTTTTTTCAAAGACTCTTGAATTTGCTCATAAGTCTTTTGAAGTTCTTTGGCAAAGCCATGTGATACTTTTTTGGGTTCAAAACCCAAATGAGGAGAGAACTTCTTTGTAATCACAAAAGAAGTGGATTGTGTCACAGTAGAGAGGGAATTGTTATGGGAAATTTCTGCAATCTTGATCCATTCTGCCCAGAATTCCTGCTTCTTTGCTATGAAGGTATGCAAGTATTGTTCTAACTCATGGTTTACCCTTTCTGTCTAACCATCTGTCTGTGGATGAAAAGAAGTAAAAAGTTTTTAATAAATTCCAATGAAGTGGCATAACTCTTGTGTAAAAGCAGATGAAAACTGCAGTCCCCAATCTGATACAATAGAGAAGAAAATTCCATGATGACACCAAATATAATCCCTAAATAATGCAGCTAAATCAGAAGAAAAAGTTATTGTAAAACATGGAATGAAAACAACTTCCTTAGAAAACCTATCAACTACCACAAGAATAGCATCAAAGCCATTGGACTTTGGAAGTCCAGTAATGAAATTGGTAGAAATGTCTGTTCAGAGTTTAGAAGGAATAGGTAATGGTAGAAGTTTGCCTGCAGGTGCTTTTTATGAACCCTTTGTAAGAGTGCACACTTGACAGGTCTTGATATAATTAATGGTATCTTGCACCTGATTTGGTCAATAAAAGAAGTGTTTTAGTAAATGTAAAGTTCTTCTTTGTTCTCCATGTTCTGCAATCAGAAAATCATGACATAGCTTTAAAGCTTCCATATGCATTTCCTTTGGAATGAATATGGTGTTGGTTTCTTGATGTGTTAAATATCCTTCATCTGAAGCACAACTCTTTGTGCTGAACTGCTGCTAACTCTAACCTAGGGTCTCCTTGGTGAGTGCCTACTGCTATGTCTTCTGCTATGGGCTTTTGAGCTAGTGGCTCTAACTAGGCAATAAGTGCAGGGTGAGTAATGCTAGCCACTATAGGACTATTGGATCACTTGTAAAAGATAGTGAAGCTGTGGATGCTCTGTAAAGGGACAAGCTCCAGAGGCTAGCTAGACTAGAGCTCAAGTAAGCAAGACTGGGGGAAATCCAGCTTGCCTACCCTTGCCCCTTATATATTGCAGGGAAGGGTGCACAGACCAGCTACCTACATGCAGTAATTACCTAACTAGGAAATACCAGTTCCCTAAATAAGGAATATTCTAGACTCTATAAATAAGAGGAAATGAAAGCATGGAGCAGTAATGAAAAGTATGGCTGTGGCCATGCAGATGTGGGTGAAATGGAAGAGAACTTAACTAAGATGAACAGGCAGTACCAGAGGTGCTTGCACCATGAGGATGGAGATCTCTGCCACAGATTAGATCCAATCTATAGATCTGCCATAAATACATCTTAGATCCAAATCCAGATCTAAGGAGATCCATGAAGATAAGACAGAAGGGCAGTTCCAGGGAAGATCCCAGAAAGATCTCTATCAGGTGACTTATGGTCACATGACTACTGCTGTGGAAAGGGGAATAATAAATACTCTTATAAGGATTAGACCACAGACTAGGGTTTACTGCTTCAGGGGTTTTCTTCACATGATCATGTGATGTCACATGACTGGTTCTAGTGCTGGAGTGTTACTTTATAACATCATCTGCATTATAACACAGTTCAGGCAGATTATCTTTTAACAGAGGTCCAGTAGTAGCAATAACATTCAATAAAAAGGTATTTATGAGGAAAAGATCATGGAATGGGAGGGAGGGAAAGAAGGCAGGGGGAAAAACAATGACTTGTTTGTTGGGCTCCTTAAGAATGTTTCCATGATTAAAATGACAAGAGAGAGTGTTGGCATGGCCATTGGAAGTGCCAGGTTTATAAACAATGGTAAAGTGATACTCTATAAGGAGCTTCATTCAATGAGCTTGACAAGAGAAGAGATCTTGTGGTTACCTCCAATGTTCCAATGCCTGATAATCAGTCCAGATTTCAAAATCAGACCAATCAATAAGTAAATGGTGCCATTTCTTTAAGGCCTGAATCACTGCCAATAATTCTTTATCATAGATAGGGTTATTCTTTTCAGTGGAGGTGAGAGAATGGGATAAATAAGCTGCAGGTTGCCAATATCCTTTCACCAGATAGAAAAGAGCAGCCCTAGTAGCAATATTGGAAGCATCAGTTTCCACCTGAACTGGTTTTGATGAATCTGGATAAACAAGAAAAGGAGCTATGCTTATAATGTTTTTTAGTGTTACAAAGGCCTTTTGTTGAGGCTCATCCCAAGAGAAAACCTTATCCTTCCTAGTTAAATCAGTTAGTGGTCATGCAATGTCTGCAAAACCTTGAATAAATCTTTGGTAATAATTAGCAAGGCTCAGAAAGGCTTGAATATGTTTGAGAGTGTGTGGTTGGGGCCAGTCTTGAATAGCTTTAACCTTGTTCATTTGCATCTTGACCCCATCTTTAGACACAACCATGTCTAAATAATTGCATGAAGTGGCATTTGAATGGCTTGAGAAAAAGATTATTATCTTGAAGATACTAAAGAACCTGCACTACCAATTGAGCATGTTCTGATCTGGATTTGTTTCTTGTAAAAATAATTATGTCATCAATGTAAACCATAACAAAAGCCCAAAGATCTTGAAAAATATCATTAACCATAGTTTGAAAAGTGCCTGGACTATTGCACATTCCAAAATACATTACCAGGGGTTCATAGGCCCCTATAGGCATAGTGAACATGCCTTTCCATTCATCACCTTGCTGAAGTCTAATGTTGTTGTAGCCCCAGTGTAGATCTAGAGTAGTAAATAGATCTGATCCTTTTAGTTAATCAATAAGAGTAGAAATAAGTGGAAGTGGATAAGAATTCTTGATGGTCCACTCATTCAAGTATCTATAATCAATGACCATTTGTTTTCCACCATCTTTCTTACCAATGAAGAAAACAGGTGATATTTAAGGTGATTTTGAGGATCTAATATATCCTTTTGCTGTTTTTTGGTGATAAAATCCCTAACTTCTGTCATTTTAGTGTCAGATAAGGAAATTACCCATCCTTTCTTTGGTACAAATCCTTCTTTTAGATTGACCTCATAATCCCATGGTTTTTTTGTTGGCTGTCATATTTCATAACTTCAATCCAATTCTGACCCAGCTTATAACTGGTCCTTGTACCCAGTAAGCTACTCTAGCCCTCTGACTTCCCTTCAGGCAACTCCAGCCCTCCATTACCATTCCAGTCCACTTCAGCTACACATATATACTCCCCTGACCCTCTGCTCCCACTCTGCCCTATTCCATTTTCAGTTCTATTTCAGTTTCAGTTAAGTACTACCTTAGTTCAATTTTGTCATCTCTGGACCATTCCAGTATAACTCCATTACTGTTCCCACTCTTAGTTACTGTTACCATCATTGTCACTATTCCTGTTCCATTCCTGTTCCTTGCTTTCTCTTGTTTTATCCTGTTACCCTTTAGTTTCAGTCTGACATAATTGGACATTGTCTTTCCTGACATCTCCATTTGTTTCTTAGATATTTAGACATCTGCTTCACTTCTGAGTTTGCATCTGTCTCACTTCACTACACTCCTAAATAGTTCTGCCTCTCTGAGTTATAAGTACTGTAGTTTTGTATCTTGTACCTTAGTACAAATATCAACAGAAACATCCTCTTGTCATTGTCCTCACTCTAATCAAGCCCTTGGGCTCACTCTGACTCTCCAGGTTACTCCAGAGTTTTCAGCATTAAAGTCATTATGACTTAATGTTGACTTGGAATGAGCAACAGCTTTACTGTTGTTATTACTCCTATCTGACCTGAGTTCCCTGACTCACTCCAACCCTCCAGCCCTGCTGGAGATTATGACCAGCCTATTAGGTACCTTCTATAAGTCTTGATGACTCCACTCCTTAAGACTGGACTTAACACTCTTTATCTTGTTTGTCTCTCTTATTGCACTCTAAGCAAGCTCTTCTCTGCTATTTCTGGCCTGCTGCAAATCAGGACACCAAGGCTATGCAAGGGCACTGAAGCCAAGTCCTGTTTGATGAAGAACCTGCTACTTAACTACTTGATCATTTTCAGAAATCTCTGGAAATCTCTGGAGACCTTTAAAGCTCACATTTTCTTCTGGTGAACTCCAATCTAGTAGTAGTAGTAGTAGTAGTATTTGGATTTTGATAATCTGTTACCTTAGTATGAATATTGACATAAACACCCCCTTGTCTTTGTCTTCACTCTGATTGAGCCTTTGGGCTCACTCTGACCCTCTGGATTACTCTGAAGAACCTCTGAGGCCAAGTGATATTCTTGAAGGAGTTGTAAGGTCCCACCCCCATGACTAGGCTTGACTCTCCTTGTCCTGCCTGTCCCTCTTGTTGAGCACTAAGACAGTTTTCTTCTCTACCTCTAATATCTATGTAAATTGGGACACCAGAAAGTACAAGGGTGTTATGAACATAACATTTGCTAGCAGAAGAGTCACATGACAAGCATGTGACCATGAGACTTTATTGCCAAACAAGGATAAACCCTAGGATATGGTTGAGTTGTTATTCAGAGTTTCCCCTTGGATTTGGGCACAGCTTATAGGGTTGGATCTAGCATCTCAGATGAAGATATCTCCCAATTGGATATAGATAACATCTGATCTAGATTGATGGATCTGATCTGTGGCAGAGATTCAGATGGGATCTTCTCAGCCTCATGGTAGAGGATATGGTTTAATCTTTGCTGACCCTAGACCCTTTCCTTCCATTCTACATAGTCTCTCCATTCTACACACCTTATTTGCATGGCCCATTGGTCATATTCTCAGTAAGCACACCCTATGCCCTATTTCGTTATTTAGTATTTCCCTATGCCCTGGAGGTGGTCTGTGTGTACTTGAACTTAGTATAAATAGTCAAGTAGTTCCTTGGTTTCAGCTCCCCAGCCTTAACCACTTGTTTAGCTTTGTATATTGTCTAGTGCCTTGTCAATATAGGCCCTTCCTCTTAACTTGTGCTATGGCTCCTCAGGCCTTGCTACCCTGAGTCCATCATATTATTCTTTACTCTATTCCAACTGAATCTGACAATGAAACCAACACACCCTTTCAAGGCAGACCATTTAGAGTTAGGATAGGTCGTGCAGAGATCAACACTGTAACAAAGGATGCATCACATAAGGTGAAGCCAAGTCCTGTTCAATCAACAAAATCCTTTCTAGATTCCTTCAGAGCCCTCCAGAGCCCTCTGGAATTATGACCTTTCCTCAATGTCAAGGGTTTTGTTCAGAAAGAAACTGGTTTTAACAGTATATTCATACTCAAATAAGTTTTAACATTGGCATTCTTTCTGATTTCTTCTGGAAAAAAGTATTCATAAATTTATGGAATTCTTTTGGTACCTAATCTGCCAAATCTGGTTTCTTCTTGGTTATTTGTTGCAATAAAATTGACTTCTGGATTAAAATTTTTTCTTGTGCCAATCTATTATTAGGTTATTCTTTTTGAATCAATTATATCCAATGATTAAATCCAGTTTTTCTAGAGTGGAAACTAGAGCTGGAATAATTTCCTCTTGATGTTGCTCATTAGCATCCACAAAACTTATCTGTAAGAGAACCTTATTTTAAATAATACCTCCTAGACCTTTAGTTTCATCTGCATTATATACTTCTACCTTTTGTTCCAAAGGTATTTCTGTTAATCTGTTCTTTTTGACAAAGTTAGTATTCACAAATGTTACTACTGCTCCTGAATCAAGGAGCACATTGATTGTTCTGCATTTATTCCATTGTCATTGCAGATTCCTTTAATCTGTATTTCCAATAAAAATTCATTGTGATTAGTTAATACTTCAAGGTTTTTATAAGTATCTGTCAATGGTGAACTTCATATAATGACTGAATTGATACCTTTTTCTTTTATTTTTTCCAAGGAATTAAGCATTTGTTATGAACTGACACTATTTAGATAGGAGTTACTTTTATTTTTACTTTACATTAGCTTTCTCTATTTAGGTCCACTTTAGCCCCTTTCTTATGTTCTATGTCTTTATTTAGCTAGTTTATGTATGCCTTATGGCATGGTTAGCTAATAGTATATAAGAGCAAGGGTCTAAACTGGATTCTCTAGTTTAGGGCACTTGTTCCATGGTTGCTTCTCTTCTGTGTGGGCACTCCTCAAGGCTGCCATTCTCTTTTGAGGTTTGAGTCCCTAACAGCATTGGTTTATTGCCTTTAACCAAACTCTTTCAAGACCCCTCATAGGCAGGTAAAAAAACTTTATTCTGTGTAATGTTACAAGTATTAAATAACAAAGCACCAGAAAAAGAAGAGAAAGAAAGAAGACCTTGATTACCTTGATTAATTGAAGTCTAATTTATTTTAAATGTTTTTTCTTGGTTTTGTTAAAACCAGTTCTTTTCTAAATGAAACCCTTGATGCTAAAAGAAGATTATAACTGCAGAGGGCTCCAGAGGGCTTCAGAGAAATCTAGAAAGGATTTCATTGATTGAACAGGACTTGGCTTCACCTTATGTGGTATGCCCTTGCATTTTCCAGTGTTCTGATTTACATAGATATTGGAGATGGAGAAAAGAACTATCTTAGTGCTCAACAGAAGAAACAGGCAGGATAAAAAGAGTCAAGTCTAGTTATGGGAATGGGATCTTATGACTCCTTCAAGAATATCACTTGGCCCAGAGATTCTCCAGAGTAACCTGGAGGGTCAGAGTAAGCCCAAGGGCTTGAGCAGAGTAAGAACAAGGACAAGGAAGTGTTTATGTCAATATTCATACTAAGGTACAAGATACAAAACTACAGTACTTATACCTCAGAGAGGCAGAACTATCTAGGAGTGTAGTAAAGTGAGACAGGTGCAAACTCAGAAGTGAAGCAGATGTCTAAATATCTAAAAAATTAATGGAGATGTCAGGAAAGACAATATTCAATCATGTCAGACTGAAACTGAAGAGTAATAGGATGAAACAAGGGAAAGCAAGGAACAGGAATGGAACAGGAATAGTAACAATAATGGTAATGGTAACTGAGAGTGGTAACAGTAATGGAGTTATACTGGAACAGTCTGAAGATAACAAAATGGAACTAAGATAGTACTTAACTGGAGTAGAGATAGACTGAAAATGAAATAGAGCAGAGCAGGAGTGAAGGGTTGGGGGTATGTATACTGATGAAGGGGTGGGAAGCATACATGCATAGCTGGTGCAGACTGGAATGGTGACAGAGAGCTGAAGTTGCCTGGAGGAGAGTCAGAGGGCTAGAATAGCTTACTGGGTATAAGGACCAGTTGTAAGCTGGGTTGAAATGGGGTCAAAATTGGGTTGGAGGTACAGGATATGACAGATTTCAAACTTATCCAACCAGTAGGCCCAAGCTGCCTCTCCATACATGCTGTATTCAGGGACTTCTTCTATTTCTGAAACCTGCCCTTGATTCTGCTTTGCAGCTTCTGCTGCCAGCACTTACATATCCATCATAGGGGCCTTATACACATTCAGCTGCCCCTGTACCTGTTCAAAATCTCCAAAGATAACTACTTGCCTTCAGAATGTGGCCCTATTATTTGCCAGGGTGCTGGCCTGTGTTCCACAAGAATTGAAATCAGGGGAAAAAGTAAAGGAAAGGTTAGAGTAACAATCCTTAGCCAAGTGTTCCCACTTATGATACCTGAAACTGTTATGGTGCAATATTGAATAATGTGCAAATGAGCAATAATCCTAGACAAGGGCTATGATGTTGGTGTTGATGTGAGGAGAATATAAGCAAAAGAGTTATATGAGTGAACACTGTACTAGATAATACAAGTGCTCAAGACTAGGGCTTGAGTCATGCAAAAGCTACAGTATTTATAATATACAGAAAGATACACAAATGAGGACCCTGATGGGAATATTCCCACAGACCCTAAGGTACCTTCAGAAAGAAGAGAAGCACTTATGAGAATAGCCAATGGCTGAAAGAGAGCAATGCTTCTAAAATAGAAGAAAACAGAAATAAAGAACAGGTTAAAGACATGAGGCTAACCCTATTCCCTGTGTCTAGACCTGTCATGTGACTCATCACATGCCTTGATAAGATAAAGGATTAGATAACCACGTGGTTAGATAAGATAAAGTCACATGATTAAAAAAAGAAAAATATGAACTATAACACTACCCCCTTTTTAGATCTTGGATTCCTGTTATAACTGTTTTGACATACTCCAGGGTATTCCAGATAACTCCGGAGTGGATGGGGCTTGGCTTCACCTTATGTGGTGTGCCCTTATGCTAGTACTGAGTGCCCCAATTTATGGAGGGGTTGGAAACTATTGGAGGTCTGGGATTGGCTGTAGGACTTTTTCCCAACAAGAGGCACAATGTCAAGTCATGAGGCAGGAGGGATCTGGGGAGATTGTAACATTGTATTATGGTTGATATTCAAACTAAAGTACAAGATACTGAACTCCAGTACTTATACCTCAGGGAGACAGATTATTTAAGAAAAGAATGAAGATATGAAAGGAGTTGTCTCATAAGTGAAGCAGATGCCAATGCATCCTGGATATGAATGGAAATGTCAGAGGAGACAATGTTGAATAATGTCAAACTGAAACTAAGTGATGACAGGGAGAAGCATGGCACAAAGGAACAGGAACAGAAAGTGAGGTTGGAGGAACAACAGAGTTGTATTGGAATGGTACAGAGTTAGTATAGGTAAAGTTGTAATCAATCATTAGGTAGGAGAAGATGGAGGTAAAGGGAACTAGGAAACATGCAGCTTAAAGCATAGAAGCAACTGGAGTTGCATCAGAGACATAGCAGAGTTGACCCATTGGCATGGGATGTGACAATTCCAGACAAAACACCAGCAATGGAACAGCTTCTGTTTGATTATCATAAGGTTTAAATAATGAATGGAAAATGTGGTGGTCAAGAGTGAATAATTGACAAGGAGCAGAAAAATGAAGTTTGTGGAATTCTTCAATAAGTTCTGGTGAATTAGCTAGATTGTCTTTTGTTTGCCATATGTGATCATTATCACCATATCCAGTCCAATGAACTAGATATTCTAGTTTTCCTTTTTTGATTCTGGAATCCACTATATGATCAACTTCATATTCTTCATGACCATCCTCTGTGATTAGAATAGAATTGGGAGTAAGAATGTCTTGTCCTTTCAAAGAAGGAAGACATGATTTGATCTGTGAGATATTGATGGTAGAATGAATTCTTATAGTTTTTGGCAGTTTGAGTCTGACTGCATGAGGAATAACTTCTAAAATCTTGAATAAACCTATTTATTTCTTTGTAAGTTTCTTGGAAGGATAGGGAAGCAATAAATTCTTTGTGGATAACAGAACTAATTGCCCTTTTTTGTAGCTTGGCAATAATGTATAATTCAGTTTCTCCATTCTGCTTTTGGTATTTTCTAATGCTTTCTTTACTTCTTTGAAAGTTTTGAACATATCTCATAAGAAAAGGGATAATGGAACAGTGTGTGGTGATACCTCAAAACCCATTTGTGGATGATAAGTTTTGGTGATTTCAAAGGGAGTGGTTTTTGTAGAGGACAAGTATGAGTTGTTGTGATAATATTCAGCTAGTTTAAGCCAGTCTGCCCACTATTCTTGCCTTTTTGATATAAAACTTCGGAGATATGTTTCTAATTCCCTGTTAATTCATTCTGTTTGACCATCTGTTCTTGGATAATAAGCTATAGAGATCTTCTGCTTGATTTGAAGAATCTTGTTAAGCTACTGTGTGAACTCTGAGATGAACTGGGGTCTGCAATCTGAAACTATTATAGAAGGAAGATCATGTCTAGACCAGACATGATCTCTGAAAAGTTCTGCCATGTAAAGGGATGAAATAGAAGAAAGGCATGGAATAAAAACTACTTCTTTTGAAAATCTGTCCACTACTACCATTATTGCATCAAATTCTTTTGAAACTGGTAACTCTGTTATAAAATCAACTGAAATATCTTCCCAAGGAGCTGAAGCCATAGGAAAAGGTTAAACCAGAATAATGGCTTCTGATCCCTTGGATGTAGCACATGAAGAACAATGAGAAACAAAAAATGCTACATCTTCACAGAAACCTGGCCAATAATAAAATCAAGATAATAAATGCCTAGTGTGATCTTGTCCTGAATAACCACCTAGTGGGGATACATGGAATAGATTTAAAGCTTTGATACATAATTCTTTTGGGACAAATATTTGTTTGTTTTGATTTAAATAGACTTTGTTTTCTGGACTATAACACCAGTGTGGGGAAAAATGAAGATTCACTGATGCAGCTTGTATCTGATTGAAAAAAGATGAAGAAAAAGAAATAGCATGTTGAAACACTGAGGGAGGAAGCATAAGAATTTGTTTATTTGGTTCTGGTTTGTTGTCAAAATGATCTTGATGATGGGATAAAGCATCTGCTCTACCATTTGAAGAACCTGGTTTATAGACCATTTTGAAATTAAATTCAGCAAGAGTAGCTTGCCATCTAGCTTGTCTTGGAGATAAATCTTGTGAATGTTTTCAATATTCCAGATTCTTGTAATCCATCCAGATTTTGAATAAATTTTGTCCAATTAGATAATGTCTCCAACCTTGCAGCACATGAATGACTGCAAGAAGTTCCTTGTCATAGATAGAGTAATTGAGTTCTGCAGCATCCAAGGAATGTGAAATATATGCTGCTGGCTGCCATAGACCATTGTTCTGCTGATAAGATAACACAGCTCCAATGGCAATGTTAAATGCATCTGTTTCAATGCAAATGGATTTGAAGGAGTCAGGGTAACAAAAAAGGGGGTTGGAAGTAAGGATTTCTTTAAGACAAACAAATGCCATCATGCATTCCATTGACCATTCAAATTTGACATCTTTCTTTGTGAGTAAATTAAGAGATCTAGCAATGTTGGCAAAATTCAGGACAAATTGCTGATAATAATTTGCTAGTCCCAAAAATGCTTGTACTTGTTTGACTGTCCTAGGAATGGGCCAGCTGCATACAGCACTGGTCTTTTTTAGTTGCATTTGTACCTCCTTTTTAGATACAATCATTCTTAAATAGTCAACTTGTGTTTGAGCAAAGTGACATTTTGATGGTTTAAGGTAAAGATTGTTGTCACAAAGATGACCTAAAACTTGAGCAATGATTTCTAAGTGCTGTTCCTTGGTCTTGTTTCTGGTAAAAATCATGATATCATCAATATATATTATCACATGTTCCCATATATTGTGGAAAATGTCATTGACCATGGCTTGAAAAGTACTTGGCAAATTGCACATGCCAAAGTACATGACCAGAGGTTCAAAAGCACCTATAGGAGTGGTAAATGCTTCTTTTCACTCATTACCTTCTTTTATATGAATGTTATTATACCCTTATTACAAGTTGAGGGTAGTGAACATATCTGCTTCATTTAAACAATCAATTAGTGTTGAAATAAGTGGAAGCAGATAATTGTTTTTTATGGTATACTTATTGAGATACCCATAATTGATAACCATTCATTTTCCACTATTTTTGTTATAATGCACTTTTTCATTTTTTCCTTCTTTGGCATTTTCTTATCACTATTGTAACTCTTCACAATCATCACATCATGTGATCCTTTCACATCTTCATCTTTTCACTATGTCACACCTTCACACTTTTCACCTTTTCACATTTCAGTTCTTCATAGGTCACAGGTCTAGAGTAATCTAGATTCTGGTGGCATAACACATGTTTCCCTGCTGTAATTCTAAGGTCTCTGCTCTTCTTTTGCCATTGGTTGGCTTACTATACTTTATTTAGGGCCAGTACCATTTACATGGTCTGTGCACATACTGTAGCAGTATAAAAGAAGATCT
>JBBPKN010001619.1:0-14079 GCA_038089275.1 Pulveroboletus cf. rosaemariae | reverse complement strand
AGTGTTGTGCCTTAGAAGTACCAGCTACACTCCCAGGGGTGTGCTGAGATCAGATGCTGATGATCCTCTGGATAAGTGCCAGGACACAAACAGTGGATTCCAAGTACATAGGTACAAGGAGTAGTGGAGATGTGAGGACTGTGAGGTGATTGCAAGGTAGAAGTAGCATAAGGAAAAGGGAACAGGAAGTATGCTACTTTATAGTATAGCTAATAGGGTTGAAGCGGAGATGGAATGAGTAATCATGCTGATGAATGATGAATAAGGTATCTGTGTAGAAATGGATGGAAAGAGATGGAACAATTATGAGTCAGCTGATTGGAGATAGAAGGCCTGGGCAAAGGGCTTAACAAGAGAGCAGTCTAGGCTAGGCTAGAATGTGAGAAGAGCAGAATCTAATGATAACAAATGAACAAGAGAGCACCTAAGGTGCGTGAAGAGCAGAAGCTACAACGAGAGAAAAGAAAGAAGAGGAAAGAAAAGAGAAAATGTAATAGCTTCTAACCATACTTTTTCTCCTTTAGTGAATAGGGAGAAAGTGGAGTGGATGCAGGATGCCATGGTTTGGTGGGCTAAATCATGTGTGGCAAGTGCTTTATCATGAGCAGCAAGGAGTGCCTTAGTGCAGTTAGCAACAGCAGGCATCAGTGATTCATCAATGATAAAGGGAAGGGCATGGGATTCATATTCCATCATAAGATAGAATGGGGATTGCCCTGTGACAGAGTGGGGGCAGCAATTGTGGACAAATTCAGCATGGGTGATGGAGTCAGCCCATCTAGTGGGATTAGAGCTGCAGTAGATGCAGATGTATGTCTTAATCTCCTGGTTAACTCATTTAGTTTCACCATCAGATTGAGAATGATATGCAATGGAGAGGGAAAGATTATACTTAAGGAGTTTCCCAAGCTCCTTGGCAAAGGCAGAGGCAAACTGAGGGCCTTGGTCGGAGATGATCTTGTCGTAGAAACCATATCAGAGGTAAACTTTGTGGAAAAAGAGGGTGGCAATGCCCTCAGCAGTGATGGATTTTTTGATGGGGCAAAGAATTACTCCCTTTGTAAGCCCATGGTTGACCATGACCAGCAAGGCATTGAAGTCAGAGGAAGTGGGAAGATCAGTGATAAGATCACAAGAGATCTGTTGAAAGGGGTGAGTGGCAGTGGAGTGGATGGGAGACAGAGTGGGGTAAGAAGAGTGAGTGTTTGCCTTGTTCTGTTGGCAAACAGGGCAACTGGTGACATAGTTGCAGATGAAGGAGGCGAGACTGGGCCACCAGAACTTGGCAGAGACAAGCTGGTGGGTTTTGAGATAAACAGGGTGGCCAGCAGAGGGGTGGTCATGACAATGTTGAAGAATGGCATGACAGAGGTTAATGGAGGAAGGAATGAAGACATGATTGCAGTAAGTAAGCAAACTGTCAATTTCCTTCCAATTAAAGGTGCAGAAGTGCAGGAATTTTTCATCGGCAGACACATCTTGTTTTTGTAGGATGGAAAGGCAAAGGGAGTCACCTTGTTGATGCTCTTTAATATGGGCAGAGAGGTTAGCATCAATAAGATTAACAAAGAGTTTGGGTGGGAGAAGAGTAACTTCCTGATTATCCTAAGAAGTATCAGGACAAAGATCAGGGTAGTGAAAGAGGGCATCAGGCCCAGCAAGAGAGGTACCAGCAACATGGAAGAGTTGCAGGTCAAAGTCAGCAATGTTGAGAAGCCAGTGAGCTTGTCATTGGTTAAGCTTCTGAGGGGATTTAAAATAGGTTAGGTTTTTATAATCAGTAAAAACCTGAACAGGAGTGGAAAAGCCAAGGAGGTATTGCCTCCAGGCTTTCAGAGTGTGAATGATTGCGAGGAGTTCATGATTATAGATATCATAGTTCCGCTCAGCAGTGGAAAATGTCTGGGAGAGATAAGAACAGGGGTGTCAAGCCCCATTTTCATCAGTTTGGAGAAGAATACCACCAGATGCATAAGCAGAAGCATTGGTGGCAATGGTAAATGGACAAGCAAAATCCAGCATCTGCAATACTGGTTGAGAGAGGAAGATAGCCTTGAAAGAGTAAAAGACTTTCTGGGCAGTGGGGGACCAAGACCATGCCATGGACTTCTTGGTAAGATCGAGGAGAGGATGGGCAATAGTAGAGTAGTTTGGAATAAATTGCCTATAGAAGTTAGTGAAGCCAAGGAAAGAACAAACATCCTTGACTTTAGAAGGAGTGGGCCACTGGGAGATACCAGCAAGCTTGACAGGGTCCATGGTGAGTTCACCAGGACAAACAATCATCCCAAGATACTTAACTTGGGGAGCAGCAAAGGTGCATTTCTCCAGTTTGAGGTGGAGATCAAGTTCTGTCATCTGTTGGAGGATATGGGAGGTGCATTCCTGATGGGTGTTAGCATCAGGGGAGGAGATAAGGAGGTTGTCCATATAGATGATGAGCCATCCCTCAGCAATCATATTTTGGAACAAATTATTCATGAATTACTGGAAGGTAGTAGGTGAGTTATTTAGACTGAAGAACATTACCATGGGTTTGAAGAGCCCCTTGTGTGTAATAAAGGTGGCTTTCCATTGATGTCCATCATAAATATGGATGTTGTTATAGCCCCAATGGACATTGAACTTAGTAAAAAGCTAAGCATCTCAGAGCTTATCGATAAGGTTGGAAATGAGGGAAAGAGGGTAGGCATCTTGAACCATATGTTCGTTGAGATACCTGTAATCCTGACAGGGGTGGAGTTTGCCATCCTTTTTCTTAATGAAGAAGAAGGATAAAGCTTGAGGGGATTTGGAAGGACAAATCTTCCCAGCCTGAAGATTCTCTTCAAAAAAGGCTTCCATGGCCTGTCACTTAGGAGAGGATAAGGGATAAACCTTACCTATCTTTGGGACAAATGTGTTCTTCAGATTGATCTCATGATCATAGGGGCAAGAGGGCAGAAGGTGATCTAGGGTTTTCAGAGTGTCAGAGAATACTGATGAGAACTGGGAGTATTTGGAGGGAAGGGTTGTCTTGGGTTTGGCCTTTTCAGCCTCAATGGCAAGCTCGGTGAATGTAGTGAGTTGAGTGACAGTAATTTCAGGGAGATAGGAGGAGCAGTGATCTAAAATCCTGCTAGAGTGGTGGTCATAGAGCAAATCATTAATGGATTGCTCTGGAGTAACATAGTCCAGATAGTGGACCAGGAGTTTATTGTGGGGGACAATGATGTCTTCAAGAAGTTCATCAAACCTAGGTTTGTGGATGGAGTTGACACAATAGGTGACGTCATCTGAAGGGAAGTCTGGAATGGTAAGCATGTTTGCTATCCAGTTAATAGTGGGGTTTGTGGCTTGAAGCCATGGGTGTCCTAGGATGATGTTCTTCTTTCTGCATGCAATGACATAGTAGGAAATCAGAAGGACAGTTTGTTCGAAGTGAAGAAGAAGGTCACAAGTTCGAGTTATCTTGCCCTTCTTGTTTTCAGAGTGGTCAACATTCCGAATAAAAATTGGTTCATCAAGTTTCTTAGTGGGAAACTGGTTCTTCTTAATGAAGTCCCAGTTAATACAGTTAATTTGCACTCTGCTATCGATGAGAGCATGAGTAGCTACAACTTTCTTGGCACAAGTAAAGGGGGAAACTTGAATCATAATCTTCATTGATTTCTTGGAAGTGAATACAAGTACAGGTGCATAAGAGAAAAAGGGAGTATCTTGCATAGGTGAGGTGCTCCTTTTTAAAAACCCTGCTTTTCTATCTTCTTCTTTCATTCTTTCTTCACTACTACTCTTACCACTCCATCATCAGATTCATCATCACTAACCTCCTCTATCTTTGTCATTGGTTCTTCAGCAGAAACCATCTTGACATAGGGGGTGTCCTTGGTGGTGGTGGGAGAAGGAAAAGAAGTGGGAAAATTGGGGCAGGCCATGTTAATATGACTGGGTTTCTGGCATCTGAAACAAAGTCGATTCTTGATGCAAAAGGCCCTTTCTGCCTCAGTGAGGCGACCTTTCTTTATGGCATCAACATTCATAGCATTCAGATCTTTCTCTGGCTTGAATGTGGTAGAGGAGGGCATAGGAGTCCAGATGAATGCATGAGGATTCTTTTGCCATTGTTCTATAGAGCAGGCACACTCCATAGTTCCTTGAAAGTGAGTGGCTTTAGTATACCACTCAGCAATAGTGGAGGGAATCATATCCAGGTTATGGATGTGACAAGAGAGATAGGATGCAAGTCCTGTTTCAAAGTAACTGATGAGGACATTGTCATCAGTAATTTTGGCAGTGATGACTCAGTTCTGGAATTCAGCAGTGTATTTGGCAAGGGAAGGCATCCATTTGCCTTTCTTTCCCTGCTTCATCTGTGTATTTGCCAACCAGTGAATGGCAGCATTAATTGTGTCCTGTTGTTGGAAAACTTTCAGGAACTTGGAGGTAAAATGGAAAAACTTTCCCATGGTGATGGTTATTCCAGAAATACACTTTTTCCGGTACATTGCAGCCCACAACAGTGCTGGCCCTTTGGTCATAAATAAAAGGGTGAATGCAATCTTCTTCTTATTGGAGTTATAGACTGTGCTGTTGACAAAAAGGTAGAACTGGACTGTATCCAGCCAGTTCTCAGCCTTGGATCTATCACCATCAAAGTGCTCAGGGGCTCCAAGATAAAGTTTGATCAGCTTAGTGGTGGAGGTGGAGGAGCCAGACATGACAACAGGAGGAGAGGGTCAAGGATGGGGTTGAGGAAGGGTGAATGTAGGTTGATGTCAAACAGGAGTGGGAGATGGTGGTGTCTGGGCTTGAGGGATTTGTAAGGAAAAAGAGAGTTCATGAGCAAGGTCACAGTCTTCTCATACTTTTTCTTGGGAGGGGATGAGGATGTCTGCAAGTGTGTCTTCAGATATGGAAGGGCAATCTGGAAAAGAGGGGTTCTTGGGCTCCAAGGTGGACTTAAGGGGATCTGAGGTAGAAGCATGAGGCTCACCCCAGAGGGAATCGAACAGTGAAGGTTGTTTGGGCAGAATGGTGGGAGTGAACTATAGCAACAATAGCTGCAAGTAAAATATGCTACTTCTTTTGTTATGCTAGGCCTGGGTAGGGACAGGCATAGACCTTGCTGTAGACAAGAAGGAAGAAGTGAACCAAAGGTAAGCTTCAAGATGAGAGAAAGGCAACAAATGAAGTATTGTGCCTAAGTGGTGCTAGCTACACTCCCAGGGGTATGCTGAGATCAGATGCTGATGATCCTCTGGTTAAGTGCCAGGACACGAGCAGTGGATTCCAAGTACATAGGTACAAGGAGTAGTGGAGATGCAAGGACTGTGAGGTAATTGCAAGGTAGAAGTAGCATAAAGAAAAGAAGACAAGAAGTATGCTACTTTATAGTACAGCTATCAAGGTTGAAGCAGAGATATATAGAGTAATCATGCTGATGAATGATGAGTAAGGTATCCATGTGGAAACAGATGGAAAGTGATGGAACAATTATGAGTCAGCTGATTAAGAGATAGAAGGCCCAGGCAAAGGGCATAACAAGAGAGCAGTCTAGACAAGGCTAGAGTGTGAGAAGAGTGGAATCTATTGGTGGAAAGTGAACAAGAAAGCACCTTGGTGCATGAAGAGTAGAAGCTAGGACAAGAGAAAAGAGAAAAAGGAGAAAGAAAAGAGGAAACATAATAGTTACCATTACCATCATTGTTACTATTCCTATTCTATTCCTATTCCTTGCTTTTCCCTGTTACATCCTGTCACCCTTCAGTTTTAGTCTGACATGATTGAACATTGTCTTTCCTGACATCTCCATTCATTTCTTAGATATTTAGACATCTGCTTTGCTTCTGAGTTTGCATCTGTCTCACCTCATTACACTTCTAAATAGTTCTGCCTCTCTGAGGTATTATTATAATCATTTTGACATACTCCAGGGGTACTCCAGATAACTCTGGAGTGGATGGAGCTTGGCTTCACCTTATGTGGTGTGCTCTTATGCTAGTACTGAGTGCCCTGATTTACAGAGGGGTCAGAAACTATCAGAGGTCTGGGATCAGCTGTAGGGCTTTTTCTGTTACAAATGTAACATTTGCTAGCAGAAGAGTCACATGACAAGCACATGACCATGAGACTTTATTGCCAAACAAGGATAAACCCTAGGATATGGTTGAGTTGTTTCTTCAGAGTTTCCCCTTGGGTTTGGGCACAGCTTATAGGGTTGGATCTAGTATCTCAGATGAAGGTATCTCCTGATTGGATCTAGATGACATCTGATCTAGATTGATGGATCTGATCTGTGGCAGAGATCCAGATGGGATCTCCTCAGCCTCATGGCTGAGGGTATGGTTTAATCTCTGCTTACCCTAGACCCTTGCTTCCATTCTTCACAGCCTCTCCATTCTACACACCTATACTGCATGGCCCATTGGTCATATTCTCAGTAAGCATGCCCTATGCCCTATTTCCATATTTAGTGTTTCCCTATGCCCTGGAGATGGTCTGTGTGCACTTGAACATAGTATAAATAGTTGAGTAGTTCCTTGGTTTCAGCTCCCCAGCCTTAACCACTTGTTAAACTTGTTTATCTTGTACATTGTCTAGTGCCACTCAATATAGGCATTACCTCCTAACTTGTGCTATGGCTCCTCAGGCCTTGCTACCCTGAGTCCACTACACCACTCTTCACTCTATTCCAACCAAATCCAACAATGAAACTGACACACCCTCTCAAGGTAAACCACTTAGAGTTAGGATAGGTCATTCAGAGATCAACACCATAACATTTTCCCAACAAGAGGCATGACATCAAGTCATGGAGTAAGTTGAGGGACTTTAGAGTAGGGTATGATGTCAAGTCATGAGGCAGAAGGGGTCTGGGGGAGATTGTAACATCATATTATGGTTAATATTCAAACTCCAGTACAAGATACAGAACTCCAGTACTTATACCTCAGAGAGGCAGATTATCTAAGAAGGGAATGAAGATATGAAAGGAGTTGTCTCTTAAGTGAAGCAGGTGCCAATGCATCCTGGATACAAATGAAGATGTCAGAGAAGACAACATTAAATAATGTCAAACTGAAACTAAGTGATGACAGGGAGAAGCATGGCACAAAGGAACAGGAACAGAAAGTAAGGTCAGAGTTGTATCAGAATGATATGAAGTTAGCATAGGTAAAGTTGTACTCATTCATCAGATAGGAAAAGACAGAGGTAAAGGGAACTAGGGAACATGCAGCTTAAAGCATAAAAATAACCAGAGTTGCATTGGAGACATAGTGGAGTTGACCCATTGGCATGGGATATGACAGGTATAAGTACTGTAGTTTTGTATCTTGTACCTTAGTATGAATATCAACAAAAATGACAAAATACCCCCTTGTCTTTGTCCTCACTCTGCTTGAGCCCTTGGGCTTACTCTGACCCTCCAGATTACTCCAGAGTATCTCTGAGGCCAAGCAATATCCTTGAAGAAGTCACAAGATCTCACCTCCATGACTAGGCTTGACTCTTCTTGTCCTGCCTATCCCTCCTGTTGAGCATAAAGACAGCCTTCTTACCCACCTCCAACATCTATGTAAATTGGGACACCAGAAAGTGCAAGGGCACACCACATAAGGTGAAGCCAAGTCCTGTTTGATCATTGAAACCCTTTCTAGATTCCCCTGGAGCCCTCCAGAGTTATAACCTTCTTTCAGCATCAAGGGTTTTATTCAGAAAGAAACTGGTTAAAAGTATACCTGTACTGGTATAGGTTTTTAACAGTCTCCTTCTATTGGGATAAAGTTTTAACAGATCTGGATAAGATCTTTGAGATCCATGGAGATAAGATCAAGGGCATTTCCAGGAAAAATCCATGTCAGATAACTGATTATATAACTACTGTAAGGTAAACTCTTAAAGATTAGATTAGATTACAGACTAGGGTTCCACTTAAGGGGTTTCTTATGCATAATCACATGATATTACATGACTAGAACTGGTGCTAAAGTGTTACTTCATAATACTATTCCTTTTTTAGTAATAAAGCTCCAAAGAGCCAAAGACTATCTTGTCTGTCTTTTATCCATTATCAACTGGGATACTCCTGTGAATAAATACTCTGAGTGAAAGAAAAAGAAAAGCATAGACCAAAGTGAAATCTTAAAATCTTAAAATAATTTTCTTTTTATTATAACAAGAGAAGACTTGTCTTTGACTTATTTTACTGAATCCTTGATGATTACTATTATGAACTGATACTACTTAACTAGGATTTACTTTTATATTTACCCTACACTAGCTTTTCTTTTCTATTTAAGTCCATTTTAGCCCCTTTCTCATGCTTTATGTCTCTATTTAGCTAGTTCATATATGTCTTATGGCATGGTCCCTGCACATTAGCTAATAGTATATAAGGACAAGGGTCTAAACTGGATTCTCTAGTTTAGAGCTCTTGTTCATTAGTAATTCTTTCCTCTATGTGAGCACTTCTCAAGGTTATTCTCTGTTCTTTTGGGTTTAAGCCAATAACAATCACTTCATTCCATATCTTCTACCCCTCCTTTGGTTCAACTTGTTCCAAGTTGAAATGAGTGGACAATTGAACACTAAAAGAATAGAGTCAGAAAAAAAAAAAATCCATTTTCAACAAAACTTCTTCAGCAAGCTTGATATTTCTTGCTAAAGCATATCAACTTGGCAACACAAGCAGGACACTGGAAAGCATCCCACAGGAGGAATCCATGGTGGATCTCACAATAAAGCATCAAGATAGCCAGTAAAACTAATCTGTCTATATTATTCACAAAGCATTTAAGCTTTGCTACTTTTTTAATAAGACTCCTGGGATATCAGAAGTAAGGGAGGGGGGCTCCAACTATGTTTGTGCCAGTAAAATAGGAGAATCTTTTTCTACTGGAGAGTCTGGCAAGGAAACTCTGCTTGTATCAATCAAATCTTTATCTTGAACTCCTTTTTTAGAGCTGACTACTGATTTTTTATCAGACTCTTCTTGTGAAGTGAGTATTCCTTCTTCAGAATCAGCTTCTTGTCTGCTGACCCCTTCTTTAGACTGAAATATCTCTGAACATTACCAACTTCATTAGCTTCAGAAAATATCTTAGCTAGTTCTTGCTGTTCTTCAGTCTTAAGAATTATTTGGGATAACTCTTTTTTTTCATCAGGGAAAAATGAATTCTTGACTGATGGTGATGTACTTTTTGATGATGAGAACTTTTAACTGCCTCTGAAAAAACTTGAGAAAAAGTAGGAATTTGTAACTCCAATTCTTTGTCCAACTTGAGAACTAACTCAAGCCTTTGTTCAGGAATATACCTTTGAAACATTGAATAAACCCACTGGACTCAGAAAAAATGACCCAAAATTTCTACTAGGGAGAAACAACTATTTTCTTTATTTAAAAAATCCAGTAAATGTGCTTTTTCTTCTCTGAGGAGAATTTCTTCTTCTAAAGTGATCTCTGGAAGATCTTCATTATCCCAATTGGAACTCTATTTGAATTCATCTCCATATATTACCAACAGATAACCCTTAGCTTCCTTGTCAACTTGAAGAACATCTTCATTGCATAATATTGCTGAAAGTAAATCTGAAAATAAGGGCTTCTCAGGTTAATCCACAACACTGGTACAGTTTTTGGACTTATTCAGGTCCTGACTCTGATCATCTTCTGCATCAGCATCTACTTATGCAACTTTGTAAATTTCTTCTACTTCTTGTCTTGTTATCTGCACTTTTATCTGCTTTAGCATACTAACCTGAACAGAATCTAAACCTTTTAACAACATGCTTAGGTCCTGAGTAGTTTGAGAACTTTCTGGTTTGTTACCAAGCACTTTCTCCACTAAACACATAAGGGTGTGAAGATCACTCTCTGCTTATTGAAATTTCCTTGTTTTCTCTGATTTTTTCTTCTCAACTTTTAATACTTCATGCTTGACCTTTTTTTGAGCATCCTTGTTTCCCTTTTCTACTTGTGAACTAGTCACTTTCATCTTTGAACTGCTCTGCTCCTCTGATAAAATCTTCTTCAATCCTAGACAACCTTTCAAGATTAACACATGCTTCTTGAGTATCTTAACTTCTTTCTTTATAGCAACTAGCTCTGAGAGAAGACCTTGTGTGATGTTGACTTGTATATCTTTATCTGAACTGAAAGAAACTTTCTTCTTTAATGCTATCTCTGAAGATCCTTGCTTCATTGCCAACTTTATCTTTATTAACTCTGGACTTTAAATAGACTTTTCATTATTCTTTGGCTGAGCTTTAACAACCTTAGGCTGTGACATTGTCAGCTTATAACCTTTATACCCTGCTAGCAGCTCCTGCTGACATACTTCTCCTAAGTATCCCTTGTAACCACATGCATAGCACTTGATCTCTTGTGGACAATTCTTCTGAACATGAACATTGTGTTCACAATTGAAACAACTTGGGCAATTAACTGGAAGATGGCCAACTTGCTGGCATATCTTGCAGGTAATGACTCTTTCAGCTTCTACTCAAACTATGGCTTTTGTCTGCCTACTAGAATCCTTTGAACTCTGATTTGCTTTTAATAAATCAGATATAACAACTGGATCTTGCAAACTTGAAGTGACTTCAACTTGAACACTTCTTATGGCTATAAGGGCCTGTGACTTCTTGTTGACTGTGCCTTGCTTCTGTCCACTTCTTGTCCTAGACTCTGAAATAGCTTTTGATTTTGCAGATATACTAACTGTATCTTTGATGTTTGACAATGCAGAGTCTACTGCTCTTCTCATAGATTTTGTTTCTGCAGATCCTGGAACTGCACTCTGAACTTGAGAAGTAGCTTTTGATAAAGCAGTGACTTCAACTGCTGATTGACTATTTGATGACATAGGAGATCTAACTACTTTCTTAGCTTTTGATGGAGTAGATGCCTTAACTGCTGTTTTAGCCTTTTGTTTCTTCACAGAGGTTTCTGCTGTGACCTTGTTACTCTGAGAATAGACATTTATTACTGCAGATGTCTGAACTATGGCAGCAAATAATGATAATAGAGGGAAAGGGCTAAACTTCTTCTTTGGCAACTTGACTCTGATTGCATCTACTTCAATAGCTGGGAAAGACTGTCCCAAGCAAACTCTGATGAGATTAAGTTTCTAAAGTCTTCTTCAACTAAACCTTCTTGGCTATTGTCTGCTAAGCAAAGGAATGCAACTTTTTGCAACTTATAATCCTATAAACCTCTTGTCTAGACTTCTTGTCTACTCAGTGACTTCTGATTAAATAAACTTCAAAAACTTCTCTAATGCAGTAAAGAAATACTCTTCTTCAACTACTCTGTTATCTTCTAAACAATCTTTGCTTGTCTTCTTGAACTTGTCATGGAAAACTCTTTGTATATCTTATCTGCTGGTGGTAACTTTTTACCAGTTGAACTTCTTATTTAATTAAACTTGCTAAATCATAACAACTTTTTCATCAAAGAATATCTGGGGGAGGAAAAGAGAGTGCTGTGCAAAAAACCTAGGCACTATGCTCTAAATGTACCAAGTACTGACCAAGTAACTAGTCTTGCTCAAGTGAAATCCCTTCTTGACATGGCTTCTTCTCTAACCCTAATCTAGAGTCCTTGATAAGTGCATCTTTCTACTGCTATCTGGCTTTTGACCTAGTGGCCAGGAACTAGGCAAGGATATAAAGAAATGAATCTATACAAAGGCAGAAAGAATAAATCTTGCCTAGGCCTTTGAGGATACTCCAAGGAATTACTTAGTAAAAGCAAACTAGACTTCAAGTAAGCAAGACTAGAAAGACTCCAGTCTACCATCCTAGCCCTTATATATCCCAGAGGCTGGTACATAGACCAGGTAATCTATATGCACTAGTATAAAAACTCCAACTAAAGGGAAAACTAGGCATAGGATATGACTAAGGAATAACTAACTATCTGCAGTAAGCCATAAGGATAAATGAATATGAAATGAAATGGAAGTGCAGGATCAAGGCATGACTGTACTATAAGAATGGGTATCTCTGCCACAGATAAAATGTGATTTATAGATCTGCCACAGATGAGATCTGGATAAGATCTTTGAGATCCATGGAGATAAGATCAAGGGCATTTCCAGGGAAGATTCAGGAAAGATTCATGTCAGGTAACTGATTATATGTTCACTGCAGGGTAAACTCTTGAAGAATGGAATAGATCACAGACTAGGATTCCACTTAAGGAATTCCTTATGCATAATCATATAATGTCACATAACTAGAACTGGTGCTGAAGTGTCACTTTATAATAGGGGGGCTGACACTAGTTTGCCTGGAAATGGCTTCACCAGAATGGCTAGTATTAAGCAAAAAAAATTAGTGCTTTATTAAATAAAAGAAAGAGATCTAATTTTATATCAGTAAAAAATCAAGATATATGTGAACTTTTTTAAACTTAGTCATACTGTCTACAGGTTTATTTTTGTTGTACCAGCAAATGATGGCAAATATTGCATGATTCAATTAAAATCCCAGTCATTAGTTCAAAAGTATAGAAATTCTTTTTATAATATTTGTTATAATGCATTTTTTTATTCTATTTATTTTTTACTTATTCTTGACACTACTTTAACTCTTCACATTGTCATGTCACATAACCATTTCACACCTTTACTAATTCACACCTTCACATTTTACCCTTTCTATCATATCCCATGCCAACAGGTCAACTTCACTATGTCTCCAGTGCAACTCCAGTTGCTTTTACACTATAAGTGTTATAATTTTTATTCCATTTTCTTCATTTATATCTTATCCTTGCAACTCTTCACACTGTTACATCACATGACCATTTCACATCTTCACCATTTCACATCTTTACTTTGTCACAAGTCTAGACTGGACTAGACTTTAACCTTATGTTAGCCTTATGTATTTCTGTTATAAACATTTCAACATACTCTGGGGGTACTCCAGATAACTCCGGAGTAGATGGGGCTTGACTTCACCTTATGTGGTGTGCCCTTATGCCAGTACCAAGTGCCCTGATTTACAGAGGGGTCAGAAACTATTGGAGGTTCAGGATCAGCCAGAGGGCTTTTTTCCAACAAGAGGCATGATGTCAAGCCATGGAATAAGTTGAGGGACTTTAGAGTAGGGTACAACATCAAGTTGTGAGGCAGAAGGGGTCTGGGAGAAATTGTAACATCATATTATGGTTGTAATCAATCATTAGGTAGGAGAAGACAGAGATAAAGGGAACTAGAAAACATGCAGCTTAAAGCATAGAAGCAACTGGAGTTGCATCAGAGACATAGCAGAGTTGACCCATTGGCATGGGATGTAACAGTATTCCCCTCTTAAGGCCTGAACCCCTGAAGGCTGTGAAGCATGTGCTCTTGATGAATAAGTGAGCAGAGTGGGCATCGGGGTTTAGCTAGCCAGAAAACCATAAAAGCAAATACTACCCCAGAGACTTCCACACTAGTATCCCTTATCATGTTTTCATTCACCGACATTCACACCTGGTCTGATGAGCACCTGGAGGAGCATGTCAAAGACGAAGAGGAGCTTGGTGACACAAAGTATGCCAAGCGAAAGCAGTGGGAAAAAGTGAGAAGAAAGAAGGAAGCTCAGAAGAAAATGGAGGAGGCTTGGAAAGCAGTGGTGGCAGTCTGGAAATGGGTGAGTATTGGAAATGGGGTCAGGATCTAGCACTCTAACACTGGCTTAGGTGGAGGAACTTTGCCAAGCCCAGGAGGTGTTAAAACTTTCCATCCTTCTTAAAGAGACTGTTAAAACCTATACCAAGATGAGTATACTTTTAACCAGTTCCTCTTTTTTAAATGAAACCCTTGATGCTGGAGGTAGATCAGAACTCCAGATGCTCCGGAGAATTCTGGGGAAATCTAGGAAGAGTTTCAATGGTTAAACAGGACTCAGCTTTACCTTATGGGGTATGCCCTTGCACTTCTCTGTTGTCCCAATTTACATAGATGTTGGGGTGGATGATAAGGCTGTCTCTATGCTCAACAGGAGGGACAGGCAGGACAAGGAGAGTCAAGCCTAGTCATGGGGGTGAGGCTTTACAACTCCTTTGAGGATATCACATAGCCTTGGAGGTATTCTGGAGTAACC
>JBBPKN010001618.1:0-14082 GCA_038089275.1 Pulveroboletus cf. rosaemariae | reverse complement strand
ATTTTAAACACAACCTCCTGCTTCTATTTATCAATATCAATTCTCTGATATACCTCAACATCAGAGACAATTCCAAGGACCACCATTACCATTACCACCACCACTACCACCACAGCCAATTTTTCATCAACCATATTAGTCATTTGGTCTAATATCACCTATATCCAATCTTGCCAGTTTCTCTACTCAGCCTCTTGCTTCTACTTTCTCTGTCTCTATACCTCCTCCTCAGTATCACCAGCCTTACTTTGTAAATTCTCAATCTGGTCCTATTCAATAGCCCTTTCAACAAGTAATCAACTCTGACAAAGAAATACAGGAGCAAGGCCATCAGTAAAGCCATTAGCAACATCTTGATTCTATCAGATTAGAGCTCATGCAAAGAAAAGCACAAAACCAGGCTAGAATTCATCAGCTGCAGCAACAGGATCAACAATAGTATGAGCAAAATCAACAACAACTTGTTCAACACCATCAGCAGACTTGGCAATATCAGCAGCAATATCAGTAGCAGATAACATCTGTACAATATCAGATCTGGAGACAACAAGAATTATATGAGCAGCAAGCTATTCAGCTACAGCAGCAGGCTAGACAGCAATATATTCAGTATTAACAGGAGATTACTCAAGTATAGCAGGAAATACAATAACAACAACAATTTCATGAGAAGCAATTATATTATCAGTGGCTACAAGTTCAACAACAACAAGCTATTGGTCAGGAGCAAGTTTATCAGCAGAGATTACAAGTTCAGGATCAACAACATCTTCAGCAGGATTATATTTATCAGCAGCAACAACATGGTCAAGCTCATTAGTTACAACAAGCTCTATTACAGCATTATCAAATAGAGCTTCAAAGGCATGCTCAAATGCAGCAACTTATAGTTCAGCAGCAGCATCTTCAATATCACCATCATTAGCAGGATCAACAACAGAGGATACAGATATAGCTTGCAAATCAAAGAGAATAGGAGCAAGAAGCTTTGGAATATGTTTCCCAACACTCCCAGGCTCTTCTTTCTCAGGCATTAGAGGAATACAGTCAAGGCTCAGCTGAACAGTATGAACAAGATCAGGCCAGACATTCTTCTGATGGTCCTGAAAACTCTAGCTCTAGCTCAGCTCTGCCAGTGACTCCTCTTCAACTTCTGTTTCTTCTAGAATATTTTCTTCACAACAATCAAGACCTGATTCACCTGCTAATGCCAATTTACCTGCCAATGCTAATGCTGATTTACCTGTCAATGCTGATTTACCTGCCAATGCTGATTTACCTGCCAATGCTGATTTACCTGCTAATTCTGGCTCTGATCCCAATCCTCACAATTCGAGCTCTAGCTCTAGCTTTAGCTCTTCTTCTGAGGATCTCAATATTCCTCATCAACCCATTCAAGTCTATATTCCTCCTGGAGGTGCTCCCTATGCTGAACCTATTCAGTCTCATCATCTTGGTCCTATAAAGATTCAATGTCCCAAGTGTAGTGCACTACATTTTATTTCAGAAAAACTCTCCAGTTCTACTTTCAGAAATTCAAAGTTTGGTTCATGCTGTCTTCAAGATCAAGTTAGCCTGCCTCTCATTCAACACTGGCATCTTGATAATCAACAGAGATTTCAGGATCAAAGATTCTTGAGAAATATTCATGCTTATAATGGTACCATGGCTTTTACTTCTCTGAATGTGGAAATAGATCATCAAGTAGTTCAAGATTCTGGCCCTGCATCATTTCATATTCATGGTGCACTCCATTATCTTATGAGTTTACTTCTTCCATCAGATGGCCTGCAATCCTCCTATGCTTAGCTTTATATCTATAATTCAGAGCAAGCCACTAATATATGTGCTCAACACAATCCTTAGCTGGATTCTATAGTCCTTTTGGATCTTCACACCATGCTTGTGGATTATTATCCTTATAATCCACTATATAGGCAAGCCTTTGAAATCTTAAGGATATGTCTATACTTTTATTTTATATTTTATATATTACTTTCCTAATGCAGTAATATTCTATAGGATAAGCCACCTGGAGAGCAAACTAATATATATATATGCCTTCATGTTCAAAGACAAGATAATCCTAGACACAATAATCTACCTACTATTGAGGAAATAGCTGCCATTGTTCCTGGAGATGGTTCTCAGAACATTAGAGCCAATTGTGATATTATTGTATGTCTTCAAGGGAGTGGTCTTGAGAGAATCAGCAACCTTCATTCCTCCTATCATTCTCTTTACTATGTCTTGCTTTTCCCAACTGGACAGAAAGGTTGACACTTGGATATTCCACTGCTATAGGCTTCTGGTTGTCCTCATCACTTAAAGAAGATTACCCAGCTTTTATAGTATGTATACAGGCTTTATACAAGACCTCAATATGTAAAGCCATCTAATCTCTTTATGGGTGAAAGACTGTTTCTGTTACAAAGTGACACTCCAGCAATAGAATCAGTCACATGACATCACATGATCATGTACAAGGAACCCCTGATTAAGCTTAACCCTAGTCTATGGTCTAGTTTCCTTAAGAGTATTTATTATTCCCTTTTCCAGCAGTGGTTATGTAACCATAAGTCACCTGACATGGATCTTCCTGGGATCTTCCCTGGAACTGCCCTTCCATCTAATCTCTATGGATCTCATCTGATCTAGATCTAAATCTAAATCTAGACCCTAGATGCATTTGTGGCAGATCTATAGATTGAATCTCATTTGTGGCAGAGATCTCCATCCTTATGGTGCAAGCACCTCTGACCCTGCATTCATTTCATAGATACTTCTCTTCCATTACCCCATATCCACATGGTATCCTGCCATATTTATTAATATTTACTCCATATTTTCCCCTTATGTTCTTATTTATTTAGCCCAGGATTTAGGGCATTCCCTGATTAGATAGTTCCTGTATTTAGTCAGCATAGTCTATGCTCAGGATCCTGGAATATATAAAGGCAAGGGTAGGCAAGCTGGAATTCCCCAGTCTTGCTCACTTGAGTCTGATTTAGTCTCTTCTGGCTACACTCTACTCCCTATAAGTAATCCAACAGTTACCTATTGGCTTAGGAACTGGCACTGGCTCTTACTCTCTTTCATCACACCTAGTTTCTGGCCACTTGCACAAAAGCCAGATAGCAGGATAGAAGGTACTCACCAAGGGTAGGAATAGGAAAGGTCAACACATTAGAAGTTGCATTTCAGTTTCAGCAGTTGGTATGTGATGCATGGGCTTCTATTGATCAATGCAATCTAACTTGGGCAGCCAATAATCAGACAAGACTCAGGGCAGAACTCTATCAGAGACTCCAGGATCATTTGAATCAAGATATGGATTAAAATATGGCTCAGATTGGTCACATTATTCTTCCCTTCACTTACAAGAGCAGTACTTGCTATATACAGCAGCTTCTTCAGGATTTTCTGGCTGTTATGCTAGGCCCAGGTAGGTACAGGTGTAGATCTTGCTGTAAAGAGTGGAAAAAGCAAATCAAAGGTAAGCTTTAAGATGAGTAAGAAGCAACAAACAAGTGTTGTGCTTCAAGTGGTACCAGCTACACTCCCAGGGATATGCCAAAGTCAGACACTGATGACTCTCTGGATTAGTGTCAGAACACAAGTAGTGGATTCTGAGTATGTAGGTATAGGGACAAGGACAAGCAAGAACTATGAGGTAATTGCAAGGTAGAAGTAGCATAAAGAGAGAGAAGACTAGAAGTATGCTACTTTATAGTACAACTAATAAGGTTTGGTCAGAGATTGACTAAGTAATTATGCTGATGAATGATGAATAAGATATCCATGTAGAAATGGATGGAAAGAGATGGAATGATTATGAGTCAGCTGATTTAAGAGATAGAAGGCCCAGGCAAAGGGCTCAACAAGAGAGTGGTTTAGACAAGGCCAGAATATGAGAAGAATGAAATCTAGGAAGAAAAATGTACAAGAGAGCACCCAGGGTGCAAGAAGAGCAGAAGCTTAGATAAGAAGAGGAAAAGAAAAGAGGAAACATAACATTACCCCCCTGCTAGGGGTGGAAGACCCATGATACCTCAGAAGGCATCATAGAAAGGCCCAGGGGAGCCAGTGATGTTGGCCCAGCCAACCTTGTCAATGATGTCATTGCAGAAGTCATCATTAGTGTAATAGGAAGGCAAAGGGGGTAACAGAGCCACAGGAGGGCAGTGGTACAACCCCTAAGAGCCATGGGAGCTGCAGGAGCAACAAGAGAAGCAGAAGGAGCTGTGGAAGAAGATGCAGGAGAAACCACAAGATGAGGAGGATGCAGAGGAGGAGATAAGGGGATCAATAACATGATATTGAGCAGAGCAGTGAGCCTGGGTATGTCTGGGATGCCATCAGAGACAATAGGGGCATTGGTAGGAGGGACAGTAAATATGAATGTGGCCCAGGCTGTGACAATGAAAACATGCCTTGCAAAAGTGAGGGTGAGACAGGGGGAGGTAACCATTGCCATGAAGTCTGGTCCACCATGCTTTGGCACATTCTAGAGCAGCAAGCTCATTATCATCAAGAGAAGAAGAAGATGTGGAGGGAGTAGTAGGGATATATTCCTAAGCAGTGGCCAGCTCATGCATGTATCAGTCAAGGTCAGTAAGAAACTTGCCTATTTCAAGCTGACAGGTGAGTGCTTTGATGTTAGACAGGAGTTTCTGGTGAATGAAAGAGATGAGGGCTTGTGCCAGAAAAACTTGAGTGTGGGGGATGTGAGTGAGAATAGAGGCAAGAAGGGGAAGATGGAGAAGCTACATATAGATTTGATAGAGGAGCCACAGGGGTGAGAACATGTTGAGGTGGGACCCAATGGGAATGGTGAGACAGAAGTCCATGACATAGGTCATAATCCAATGAGTATAGTCAGGAAAGGAAGCATTATGGCATAGGGTGTGGGTAGAAAGTGGAAGGTGAATGCTGAGAATACCAGCAGACATGGTGTCAATAGCAGGGGGAGGCACAGGGATGGGTGCAATTACTGCTGGGCCAATAGAAATAGCAGGGGGTGAGGGTACAAAGTTCTTGGAAAAAAGCTCAGAAGTGAGAGTGGAAAAAGGAGAAGAAAAGCATGTATCAGTAAAAAAAGGAGGGAAAAAAGATGAGCAAAGGCTCAGTGGGAACTTCCTCAATGGAAAGCTGCAACAAGGAGACAGGTGAAGTGTCAAGGGAAGTGTTGCAGGAGCAGAATCCTTAATTAACAGTGAAATCCATTGCTGTTATTTGTGTGAGCAAGTGGATTTCCTGATGGTAGGAGAAGAGGCAACAGGGGGGAAATGGCAAGGGTGGAGGAGTTTATACTCATTCAAAGTGGACTGGGAATGTTTCAAGTTCTGTTCAGATTCCAAGGAGTCATCTTCTGCTAAGTACCCTTTTCATTGGATCAGGAACTGACAGTTACCCAGGAGACCTTGATGTTTTAATATTCACTCTATTTCATATTCCTCCTTATCTTCTATAAGGTCTGGAGATGGAGCAGGAAAGTTCTTTCCATGAATGTCATTTTCATGATAGGGTAATAGCAGTGATGCATGGAACACAGGGTGAATCTTTCATGTGGATAGAAGGCAGAGGTGGTAAGTAATCAGAGAGAGGACTTTCATGATGGTAAAGGGTCCTTTTCATTTGGGAAAGAGTTTTGGGTAAACTATAGCCTGTTTCAAATTTCAAGCTTCTAATCACACCTTGTTTCCTTTAGTAAATGGGGAAAAAGTGGAACAAATGTGGAATGCCATGGTCTGGAATGCTAAATCATGTGCAGTGAGGGCCTTATCATGAGCAGCAAGGAGTGCCATGGTGTGGTCAGCAATAGTGGGCATCAGTGATTCATCAATGATAGAGGGAAGAGCATAGGGCTCATATCCCATCATGAGATAGAACAGAAATTGCCCAGTAATAGAGTGGGGGTGGCAATTGTGAACAAACTCAGCATGGGTGATGGAGTCAGCCCAGCTGGTGGGGTTAGAATCACAGTAGATGTGGATGTATGTCTCAATCTCCTGGTTAATTCATTCAGTTTTACCATTAGATTAAGAATGATATGCAGTGGAAAGGGAGAGATTATACTCAAGGAGTTTTCCAAGCTCCTTAGCAAAGGCAGAGGTAAATTGGGGACCTTGGTTAGAAATGATCTTGTTATAAAGACCATAACAGAGATAGACAGTGTGGAAAAAGAGGATGGTGATGCCCTTAGCAGTAACAGATTTCTTGGTGGGGCAAAGAATTACCTCCTTTATAAGCCCATGGTCAACCATGACCAGCAAGGCATCAAAGCCAGAGGGAGGTTGGTGATGAGATCACAAGAGATCTGTTGGAAAGGATAAGTGGCAGTGAAGCAGATAGGAGAGAGGGTGGGTGTAGAAGAATGAGTATTTGCCTTATTCTGTTGGCAAACAGGACAGCCAGCAATGTAGTTGCAGACAAAAGTGGCAAGACCAGGCCACCAAAACTCAGCAGAGACAAGTTGTTGGGTTTTGAGATAGCCAGGGTGGCCAGCAAAGGGTTGTTTGTGACAATGCTAAAGAATTTCATAATAAAGGTTGATGAAAGATGGAATGAAAACACAGTTGTGGTAAGTAAGCAAACCATCAGTTTCTTTCCAGTTGGAGGTGTGGGAACAGAGGAATTTCTCATCTGCAGAGGCATTCTGTTTGTGGAGGACAGAGAGGTGGAGGGGATTGCCTTGTTGATGCTCTTTAATGTGCATGGAAAGATTAGCATTGACAAGATTAACAAAAAGTTCTGGGGAAAGAAGGGTAACTTCCTGATTATCCTAGGAAGTGTCAGGACAGAGGTCAGGGCCATGGGAGAGGGCATTAGACCTGGCAAGGGAGGTGCCAGCAATGTGTGATAGTTGCAGGTTAAAATCAGCAATATCAAGAAGTGTTAAAACAGTTTCCAGTAGGAAGATAATGTTAAAGCCTATACCAGTATGAGTATACTTTTAAAACCAGTTCTTTCCTGAATGAAACCCTTGATGCTAAAGGAAGGTCATAACTCTGGAGAGCTCCAGAGGGCTCCAAAGGAATCTAGGAAAGGTTTCATTGATTAAACAGGACTCAGCTTCACCTTATGTGATGCATGTTAAAACTTATCCCTTCTGGAGGAAACTGTTAAAATCTATACCAGTATGAGTATACTTTTAACCAGTTCTTTCCTAAATGAAACCCTTGACACAGAAGAAAGGTCATAACTCTGGAGGGCTCTGGAGGGCTCTGGAGGAATCTAGGAAAGGTTTCATTGGTTGAATGGGACTTGGCTTCACCTTATGTGGTGTGCCCTTGCAACTTCTGGTGTTCTGATTTACATATAAGTCAGTGGTGGGTAAGAAGGCTGTCTCTATGCTCAACAGGAGGGACAGGCAGGATGAGGAGAGTCAAGCCTAGTTATGGGGGTGGGACCTTGCAACTTCTTCAAGGATATTGCTTGGCCTTGGAGATACTCCAGAGTAACCTGGAGGGTCAAAGTGAGCCTAAAGGCTCAAGCAGAGTAAGGACAATAACAAGAGGGTATTTATGTTGATATTTGAACTAAGATAACAGATTATCAAAATTCAAATGCTACTACTACTACTACTACTACTACTACTACTAGGTTGGAGTTTATCAGACAGGAATGTGAGCTCTGGAGGTCTCCAGAGATTTCCAGAGATTTCTGAAAATGGTCAAGTAGTCAACTAGCAGGTTCTTCATCAAACAGGACTTCAGCTTCAGTGCCCTGGCATAGCCTTGATGTCCTGATGTACAGCAGGCCAGAGATAGCAGAGAAGAGCTTGCTCAGGGCTCAACAAGAGAGACAGACAAGATAAAGAGTGTTAAGTCCAGTTTTAAGGAGCAGAGTCATCAAGACTTATAGAAGGTAGCCAATAGGCAGATCATAATCTCCAGCAGGGCCAAAGGGTCAGAGTAAGTCAGGGGACTCAGGTTGGATAGGGGTAGTAACATCAGTAAAGTTGTTACTCATCCCAAGTCAACATTAATCCATAATGACTTTAATGCTGAAAACTCTGAAGTAACCTAAAGGGTTGGAGTGAGCCCAAGGGCTTGATTAGAGTGAGGATAACAACAAGAGGATGTTTATGTCAATATTTGAACTAAGGTACAAGATACAAAACTACAGTACTTATACCTCAGAGAGGCAGAACTATCTAGGAGTGTAGCAAAGTGAGACAGGTGCAAACTCAGAAGCAAAGCAGATGTCTAAATATCTAAGAAACAAATGGAGATGTCAGGGAAGACAATGTCCAATCATGTCAGACTGAAACTGAAGGGTGACAGAATGAAACAGGGAAAAGCAAGGAACAGGAATGGAACAGGAATAGTAACAATAGTGGTAATGGTGACTGAGAATGGTAATGGCAATGGAGTTATACCAGGATGGTCTGGAGAAGATGAAGTGAAACTAGGGTAGTATTTAACTGGAGCAGAGATAGACTAAAAATAGAATGGGGTAGAGTAGGAGCAGAAGCCCAGGGAAGTGTATAATGCTAAGGGGCTGTCATATTCCATGCCAATGGGTCAACTCTGCTATGTCTCCAATGCAACTCTGGTTGCTTCTACACTTTAAGCTATGTGTTTCCTAGTTCCCTTTACCTCTGTCTTCTCCTACCTAACGATTAATTACAACTTTACCTATGCTAACTCTGTACCATTCTGATACAACTCTGTTGTTTCTCCAACCTCACTTTCTGTTCCTGTTCCTTTGTGCCATGCTTCTCCCTGTTATCACTTAGTTTCAGTTTGACATTATTTGACATTGTCTCCTCTGACATCTCCATTTGTATCCAGGATGCATTGGCACCTGCTTTGCTTATAAGACAACTTCTTTCATATCTCCATTTCCTCCTTAGATAATCTGTCTCCCTGAGGTATAAGTACTGGAGTTCAGTATCTTGTACTTTAGTTTGAATATTAACCATAATATGACATTACAATTCCCTCCAGACCCCTCCTGCCTCATGACTTGACATCATACCCTACTCTAAGTCCCTTAACTTATTCCACAGCTTGACATTGTGCCTTTTGTTGGGAAAAAGCCCTATGGCTGATCCTGGACCTCCGATAGTTTCCAACCCCTTCATAAATTGGGGCACTCAGTACTAGCATAAGAGTGTATCACATAAGGTAAAGCCAAGCCCTGTCCACTCCAGAGTATGTCGAAATGTTTATAACAGGGACAGGAAGCATACATATGTAGCTGGGGGGACTGGAATGGTGACAGAGGGCTGGAGTTGCCTGAAGAAGAGTCAGAGGGCTAGAGTAGCTTACTAGGTACTAAGATCAATCATAACCCAGGTTGGGATGGGGTTAGATTTGAATTAGAGATCTGGGATATAATAGTGCACCCTTGCACTTTCTGGTGTCCTGATTTACATATAAGTTGGTGGTGGGTAAGGAAGCTGTCTCTGTGCTCAACAGGAGGGACAGGCAGGATGAGGAGAGTCAAGCCTAGTCATAAAGGTGGGACCTTGTGACTCCTTTGAGGATATTGCTTGGTCCTGGAGGTTCTTCAGAGTAACCTGGAGGGTTAGAGTGAGCCCAAAGGCTTAATCAGAGTGAGGATGAAGACAAGGGGGTGTTTATGTCAATATTTATACTAAGGTACAAGATACAAAACTACAGTACTTATATCTCAAAGAGGCAGAACTATCTAGAAGTGTAGTGAAGTGAGACAGGTGCAAACTCAGAAGTGAAGCAGATGTCTAAATATCTAAGAAAAAAATGAAGATATCAGGGAAGACAATGTCCAATTATGTCAGAATGAAACTGAAGGGTGACAGGATGAAACAAGGGGGAGCAAGGAACAAGAACAGAAAGAAATAGTAACAATAATGGTATCAGTAACTAAGAGTGGGAATGGTGATGGAGTTACACTGGAATGGTTCAGAGACAATGAAATTGAACTAAGATAGTACTTAACTGGAACTGAAATAGAACTGAAAATGGAATGGGGCAGAGTGGAAGCAGAGGCCTGGAGGAGCATATGATGCTAAGGGGTGAGAACTGTAAATACATAGCTGGGGCAGACTGGAATGGTGATGGAGGGCTGGAGTTGCCTGAAGGAGAGTGAAAGAGCTAGAGTAGCTTACTAGGTACAAGGATCAATTATAAGCCAGGTTGGGATAGAGTTGGAACTGGGTTAGAGATATGGAATATAACAGTATTCCCCCCTTAGGCCTGAATCCTTGAAGGCCATTGGCCCAGGGTGCAGAGAGTGTGGGCACATGATCTGAGATAGTGTGGTAATGGGCATATGATTGCATGTTTAGTAATATCAGGGGTAGAGCAGAAGATTGTGGAGGTGATAAGCACATGACCTTGTTTAGTGACAATGGGGTTGAAGAGTGGAGTTTCTTGGCTCACTTATGAATAAAAATGGGGACTTCATGGTAGCTTATTCTTCCTTTATTACAACATCATGGCCATATTCATTAACATTGTAACCTGGGCCAAAGAACACATTGCAGAATGCACTAATGATAACAAGGTGTTGAGTGACACCAAATATGCCAAGCACAAGAGGTGCACAAAGGTAAGAAAAGAAAAGGAATGGAGAAGGGCAGAAGAGGCCCAGAAGATAGTAGAAGAGGCTGCCTGAAGGCAGGCTAAGGAGGCCAAGAGGGCCCAGCAGGTAGCAGAGGTGGCTGCCTAAGAAAAGGTAAGTATCATGGTCATTCACCTGAGAATTGAACAACTGAAGATTATCAGGCAGCACAAGTGCAGGCCCAAATAGGGCCTAGCAATAACAAGGAAAAGCAAAGGGCAGAGAAGACACTAGTGTGCCAGAGGTGCAAGGATAGGGGAGTGGAGTGTATGGTGGGTGTGGGGAAGTTCATGTCATGCTTGGCCTGTCAAGAGGCCAAGGTGAGGTATAAATGCCCAGGGGAGAAAAAGCCAGTGTGAAAACAGTGTTAGAGGAATATGAAGAAAAAGTGGCCTGAAAAGAGGGCTTGCTCAGAAGAAGCAGAAGGTGGCACCAAGCAGGTGGCTGAGGGTTGTCACCTGCTGGTGGCAACCATACAGAAGGTGGGGGTCCAGATGGTGCAGGAAATGAGAAGAAAGAACTGTTATAATTTTATTCCATTTTCTTCATTTTTACCTTACTCTTGCAACTCTTCACATTGTCACATCATGTGACCATTTCACACCTTCACCTTTTCACATTTCACATCTTCACCCTGTCACAAGTCTAGACTGGTCTAGACCTTGATATCATTTGTCTCATGTCTACCTCATATATTTCCAGGTCCCTGCTCTTCTTTTGCCATTGGTTGGCTTACTGTACTATAGTTTAGGGCCAGTTCATTTACATGATCTGTGCATAGTTTAGCAACATATATAAAGAAGAGGTGCAAGCCTGGCTAACCCCAGTCTTGCACACTTGAGCTCTCTGCTTTCACAAGTCCAAGCCTCTTGACTCTTTTCTATTTTTTCTTTGCCTAGTTCAGTTGGCTCTAGCTCAAAGCCTTTACTCAGTAGTCCAATCAGCAGTAGTATTGAGTACCCTCAGGCCTCAGAATCTTTCAGAAGTTCAACATACAAGACCTGTGTCTCAAGAACTGGCTGCTAACATGGCTGGTTAATATCCTCAATCCTGCATGGAGGGTGAGTAGAGAAGATGTGGAGAGTGGGCCAGAGGACAACAAGGAGGATGAGGTGGCAGGGGAGGTGGCAGAACTTGGGACAGGGGTTTGGAAGGAAGTGGGAAAGGAAAAAGACAAAGATATAATAATACTAGAGTAGTGTAGTAATTACTCTAGTTTGTCTTTGTAACAGAGGTTGGGATTTGGAAATGACCTGGGGGGGCTGGAAATTAGGATATGAAAAAGGGCATCAATGACTACTGAAGTGAAGGCTTTAATTCTTGAGTGAACAAGTTTAAAGCAAATGTGGAATAAGTCCAGAAAGTAAGATTTCTGCAAATTGTAATAACCTGTTAAGATGAAATCTCATGACCAGGCAAGTGGTACCTTGGGCAGTCATGGGGCAATAAAAAGGACAAAAGGACAACCAAGAAAGAAATGGAAGAAATAACCAAATTCCCCAGAGGGACAAGATTAGAGACTGATGTTAAAACAGTCACTTTTGACATAGAGACAGAGAAACTGAAAAGAAATAAAGGGGGTAGAAGCAGAGAGACATGGGGCTTCAGAATGACTACCAGAGAGAAGACCAGAAATTAGACTAGAGCCCAATAGTTAAATGGAGACTATGAAACAAATATTGGAAAGGTTAGATCTTGGGTGGGAAGAAACAGAGTTGAGGAAGGTTTTTTATCTCCAAAGGGAACTGAAACATGCTAATTGCCAGTGAGACAGTTCATCATGTGGCTAGGGGTCAGAGCTAAATCAGAGTTAGGTGAGATTCTGATAAAGCAGGTAGGGGCAGAAATATGAAAGACATATTCCATTTCTGATGTTCTTATTTGGCAAGCTCCAATACTGGTCTGATGAACAACTAGCTCCTCATCCTCTTGACAGGATGGGCCTTATGTGGGCCAAACATCTGGAGTGTACAAGGAGGAGGTTAGCCAGCCATATGGTTTTAAATTGGAGAAATGCTATACAATCATCAGGAGGACAGGGGTCTGGGACCAGAGGCATGGGAGGAGTAGCTGGAGGGGCAGAGTGGACACAATCTGGGAGTTTAGCAGTTGGAGGAGGTGGAGGGTCAGAGCCTGTGGAGGACTGCCTGGTTGCAAACACTATTCGAGAGGTTGGTGGTTACCTTTGCCAAGAGATGAAGAAGCAGAACAAGCTCCTTTGTGATCTAGTCAAGATCAAGCTGGCAGAAGGTCATCAGGCTGGGTACATTGTGGCAGAGGGACCAAGGGTCATCCCTTTCAACCTCAAGGCTAAGGCCAAGTGGGAGGATGGTGGAGTGGTGATTGGAGAGAACCCAGAGGAGTGAATGTTTCACTGAGAGTTGCTCACTGGTCTTGCCTCCTGTATACACAAATGGTGGTATACTGATTGAATTGCACGTTGTCTATATGCAGCAACAAGGGGAGGGAGATGAGCTACTCAGGAGAGAAATGAAGACAATTGGAAATGATCAGGGATGGGTGCAGTTGACATAGGTAAGGGTTAGTCACTGCATGAGTGGTAAGGGTGGTTGGAGGGGGCAATCAGCACAAAGCATGTCTGGTCATTGCATGAAGAGCTAGACAGTTGACTAGGTGGTGTTATGGTGGCAGTTTGGCACACTGTGCAGATAGACTATAACTCTAACCCGATAGACTCCTTGGAGTTGTGCCAGTGTTGATGTTGGTGTTGATATGGAAGAATGGATGTGAATGGATAAAGAGGCCTGTCACTAGAGGTGAATCAGGACTTAAAAGGGGAGAATCTCTGAGTAGCTAAGCCAGAGAAGCTAGATCCAAACACAAGCTAGTATTGGTGACTAAAGATCAACACAAGTAAGACAAGTGCTCAAAGCTGGGAAGCTAAGAGCTACATGGTGTTATAAATGTTTTGACATACTCCAGGGGTACTCCAGATAACTCCGGAGTGAATGGGGCTTGGCTTCACCTTATGTGGTGTGCTTTTATGCCAGTACCAAGTACCCTGATTTATGGAGGGGTCAAAAACTATCAGAGGTTTGGGATTGGCCAGAGGGCTTTTTCCCAATAAGAGGCACAATGTCAAGCCATGGAATAAGTTAAGGGACTTTAGAGTAGAGTACAATGTCAAGTCATGAGGCAGAAGGGATCTGGGGGGGATTGTAACATTGTATTATGGTTGATATTCAAACTAAAGTACAAGATACAGAACTTCAGTACTTATACCTCAGGGAGACAGATTATCTAAGGAGGGAATGGAGATATGAAAGGAGTTGTCTCATAAGCAAAGCAGGTACCAATGCATCCTGGATACAAATGGAGATGTCAGAGGAGACAACATCAAATAATGTCAAACTGAAACTAAGTGACAACAGGGAGAAGTGTGGCACAAAGGAACAGAAACAGAAAGTGAGGTTGGAGGAACAATGGAGTTGTATCAGAATGGTATGGAGTTAGTATAGATAAAGTTGTAATCAATCATTAGGTAGGAGAAGACAGAGGTAAAGGGAA